>VZRX01011091.1:2048-34890 GCA_013398075.1 Notiomystis cincta
GGTCACAGCCACACGTCCCCCTCCCAAAGCCGAGAGCAGCAGCCTGAGGGCCAGGGCGGGGCTCCGGAAGGCCGAGCGGGCGAGCGGGACCGGGCTGTGTCCCAGCCCCCACCAGCTCCACCCCCCGCGGTGTCTCTGTCCCTCCCTGAGAAACCCCCAGACAGGGAGGGGCCGCACCCACATAGCCGCTGGTCATCCATTGTCCTCCGTAAGTACTGCACATTAGCATTTCTAAAGAGGAAAAAATTTCTCTAAAAAACGTTGACAAGAAACTACTGGGTATTTTATGTTCCTGTGTACCATAGGAAAGACCGAACTGTTGAAACAATCGAAGCAAATTTTTTAGAAATATTGACATTCAAATCCTTTACTTGGGCACAAATTTCATAAAATCACAAGTGAATTGTGAAGTAAAAGCTCCACAGATTGTTGCAATATTGTCAATTCCTTATTACTCTTTGAATAACACTATATAAAGAAGGTAACAAAGCTTTGACTGAGTCCCATATCTGTATTCCTCTGAATGGAAAGGATAAAGAGATAGGTAATCTATTAAGGAATAAAACCAAAGAGGGGGAAAAAAATGCAGCTCATGTCATTTCATAATATAGTGGATAGGTGACATGTGAAACTAATAATATTACTACTAATAATAATGATATAGAACAAGGTAACAGTTGATGATATTTCTTGGGAACTTCTTGCTAGTATGATACTTTCTGTGATGGTTTTATATGGGCTGATTTTTGGTGAGAAGGGAAGAAGCAAGACACGGAACTGAGTTTTCTATGAGGAGGTGCTAGAAGTTTCCTCCCTGCCTGGCAAACCCAATCATTGGCTGGCTCTGAGAATAGGAGTACTGCAAAGCCAATTAGAAAAACTGGAAACGCCTCTGGGATAATAGATTTAAGGAAGAGGAAAAGAGCAGGAAGCTCTCTTTCTCCCTCGCCTCTGAAGGAGGGGTCAGGGGTCTGGCCGGTCCCTTCCTGGTGGGGCCAGGGCCTTTGCTGACGTGGCTGCTGGGGCCGTGGCACCAGGGCCATCCCGGGGCCACGAGCAGCCCCGCGGTCAAGACCCCGCGGTCGGAGCAGCACCACGCAGTCGGCGCCATCTCGGCGTGGCTTGCAATGAACTTTATTTGCTTGTCTGCCTTTAGCGAGTGTCCAACCCACGACACTTCCTGATGAAAAGCAAGCCAAAAACTATGTCCAGTGTGTGCCTCAAGGAGATTTAATTTGGGGTGAAAATAGCCAATAAATGAAACTGTGTTATGTTGATAACTGTCTTAACACTGTGTATTACCAGTTCTGTGGTGGCTACGTGTGCATCACCTCGCTGAGCACCTCCCAGCATCGATCTAAAGCACAGGCAGTCTGGGGATCTGAGCCTGAGCTTCTTCCTTCACACTCACACCACTGAAGAATGAACTTGGATAAAACTGGATGAGAACAGCAATACTGCAATCAACCAATTGAACTGCGCAACGTGCAACAATCCAACACTTCACACCATTTTTCCTGCTTGAAAGAGTGTTACCAGGGATGAATGCCAAAGTCATGGATTAAATGTCAGGAAGGAGAGTCTGATATCAGTTAGTGGATGGTGAGAAACCGCATTGTGAATCGCTTGGTTTTCCATTTTCAGTATCATTAGTAGTATCATTGTCATTATTATAATTTACCATTATAACTGTATTTTATGTTATTTTCATTTATCAAACTCTTCTTATCTCAATGTATAAGTTTTATTCTCCTCCCAATTCCTCCAGGGTGGGGAGGGAGATAGGAAGGTTGAGTGAGTGGCAGCGTGGAGCTTAATTTCCAGCAGGGCTTAAACCACAAAGGCTGTCAAATCTATGTCTCTCTATTTTAGAGACAAGGATTTGTGAGGATGGTATAAATGTTTTACTTCTAGGCTCTTTGATTTATAGGAAACTGTCAAAATTCTTTAAAGATTTAGCTTTACTTAATGAGACAAACATAATAGGAGAAAGATAATGTCTCCATCTTAGGCCGAATGCTGCTTCTTATTCAGAACTATGAAATAGTGTGTATCTGAAGTATTTTTGTATAAAATAATTTTCTTCTCTATATCAATTTCTAAGAAAACTTCTCTGAAAGTATACTTTCATCCTTCAACATTTTCTTAAAAGTGGAATTTTAATAAAGTAGCCATAAACCAGCAATGTTATAAAAATACACATTATAAGAGTGGACAAACTATAGCCAGCAAAACCATTGTTCAAAATGCTTTTCTTTTCTTCTTCTTTTTTAAAGTTATTATAAAAATGTTGGTAAAATTGTTTGGTGATTAAGAAACCACTCCCTAAAGTCTTTGTTGAAATGAGAAGTGAAAGTAATTTAAAATTATGTCCTCTGAAGACAACACTGACAGCTAAAAAATCCATTAACAGAATATGAAAGGACTAACAACTGATGTATTTTTTTTTCATGCTTTTGGAGGCCATGAAGAAAGTTCAAAGTATTGATTTACCAATAAGTGAAATTATGCCTGATTTTTTTTAACCTTGTAGTTAGTTTTTTCAGTAAACTGTGGAAGGATTTGTAGATATGATTTAAACGAAGCTTCATCTATAACTCATTGCTAAACTTCTCTGTATTCTTTTGATTAGTTAAGATATTCTAAAGTCCCTAGTACAGCTACACAGTCTTGGAATTTTTAGCTTTTATGGAAACAAAAGTCAGACCTAATAGTTGAAATTCATATTGATAGTTCAAAACAAATCATGTGTTTAATGCAAATTTCTGACATTCTGTATGAAGCCATGTTGTTTTCTGGTCAGAATATGTCACATTGTGTCATGTCACAAACTGTCCTGGATGGTACTACTGTAACAGGCTATGACAAACCAATGAGACATACTAAAAGAAATGAAATATTTTCAAGACTATTTTGCAATACTGGGATCGCAAGTATCCAGTTTGAATGTTACACTTCAAACAGATGAGTGTAATTTTAGCTGCATTTGTGCCTTACTATCAAGTTAAATCTTTCTTTATACAGAATTATGCTTCATGTGTGTGCAGGTATAGGTATATAAATATACATGTATATATATAAATTTTGGTCTGTGTAACTTGTTATATGTAGCATTTTGTGGCAAATCTAAGTGTCATAGTAAGGTGTCCCCACTCCACTGCATCAGTGTTAAAAACACACAGCTAATGAGTTAATTCTAATGGATATAGTTATGTCCATAGCAGACCTTCTATGTGATAGTGTGTCTAATCCCATGCTTGTAGTACTGTCCTGTGGTATTCATACCCCATTCTTTTTTTTTAGGGACAAGGACAAAAGGACTTATTTAAAAGCTTTCTTTCAGCCACAAGTAAGTGACAGTTACTATACTGTTCTACCCTGCAGGGAATATTTTAAAGAGAATGACTGTCACACTCATGATAACTTATCTAAAAAGGCTGGTCAGGAGTTCTGATCAGCCTGTAACCAGTGTTTCGCCGCTGTTAAGCAGAATTGACATAAATTTTTTTTTTTAGGGTAAATTTTTATGGGCATCCAAGGAAATACTGCTTCAGAAAAATTAATAAAGACTATGAAAGACGTTAAAATTCTCTTGAGAGTATACATCACAAGTGGAAGTTTTTGATTTGCTTCCTCTCAACTGTCACAATTTCAAACCCTAACAGGAAGAAAACATTTTCTTATAGCACTGTCAGAAGCCAGCACATTAACTATGTCCAAGTCAATTAGTTCTTTCCCAGACAAATCTGCTTTAGAAGGAACTATCTCAAAGCCTTGGAGACATGAGGAGCTGTATCTGTACACCTCAGGGTCCCTGATTGCCTTTGACTTTCATGTATTTAGTATAATAGGCATATTCAGTGGAATCCCATCTTTATTTTTAATTAATTACCATATCATTTATTTATCAAACTCTAATCTGCTGCTACCATCTTGGCTCTTTTTAATTGATTATAAAAATTCTTTTCATAGAAAAGAACAGAATTTCTAAATGTTAGGCACTAACACTTATACAAATTATAGTAAATATTGTTTGGATTGAGTGCACCCACATCAGGCTGATGGATGTCACCCAGTTTAGTTCTGTGGATGAGACTCTAAATTTAAACAGTGAGGGAAATGGGGCACAATAGCAGGTTGCCCAGTGTTGTAGTGGATGCCCCATTCCTTAAAGTGTTCCAGGCCAAGCTTGACAGGGGCCTGATCAACTTGGTCCAGCTTAAAGTGCTCCTGCCCATGGCAGGGGAGGTTAGAACTAGATGACCTTCTTCAAATCATACCATTCTATGATTTTATGATTCTATAAACTGACATTAGTTTAAATATACTCAAGTATGACTCTGTAGAGTGTTGTTTATTTTTGTTCTCTTTCCAAGTTATCGTCCATATATAATTTGTAGATGAGATCAGAAGTAAATTACAGCCCTAAATTTAAAGCCATTATTTTTCTGTTGTCATATATGCACACAGTGATCTAATAGTTCTTGATTTTGCAGCCAGATCTCCAGAAATATTGAGTTTAGCTGGTAAAGAACAGCATTTTGTCAACAAATATAAATAACAGGTAACATTGTACTACCACTGGGCAAATGCCTTCTTGGAGATAAGCACTGACAAATATAATACACATCGTCTAAGGAATCAAGCACATACTGATTCTTGAGTCAGAAGTTGTCTGCGTAAAATTTGTGATTTTCATCACACCAACATCATGAGTTTTGCTTCAGTGCCTGTAAGAAGGCCTCGGGGACTTACTAACCTTTATGGCAAAAGTCTTTTATAACTTATTACCTGTTCTAGAGGGCTAGAGGGCTTTTTTTAGCTTCCTGTAAAATTTAATAGAGGATAGAAGTGCTATAAAATTCTACAGGAGATGTGACATCTTACAGGAGAAAGACAATTCTCATTAAGTTCCCTAGATAAAACTTCTACAGTGTGCCTTCCCTATATAACAAAATCACAGAATCAGTTAGGTTAGAGAAGGCCTCTGAGATCATTGAGTCCAACCTATGACCAAACACCACCTTGTCAACTAGACCATGGCACTAAATGTCACATCCAGTCTTTCCTTAAATCCCTTCAGGAATGGTGACTCCACCTCCTGCCCTGGTCAGCCCATTCCACTATGAAGTGTAATTTCCATCTCATTTATATTTTTTCCTTTTCAGTTTTGTTAATTTGTGTTTTATATGGATGATTTATACATAATAACTTGTATTTTCTTCAAACATATATGTAATAATTATATTATGCACCTCTTAATGCATTAGATTCCTAAAAAAACCCACTAGACATAATTGTAGATACTTTTTAAGAAACAATGTATAAATATCCCACATTTTTTTAGGTTCAGTCATTTTTGTACATTGATTTCTTCTAAAACTTTTAGTGAAAAATTAAACTCCCCTCAGCTGGTTACCAGTACTCACTCTTTTGAAGTATAGTCTTGATAAGCTGATTCTGCACTTTTCCAAGATAATGTTTTAATGGGAAACCATTTTACTGGAGACCCTTTTTTCTAACTTGTTATTAAAAATTCAGTTGGTTTCCATTCAAGTAAGTCAGACAAATGTAAGTTGTCAAGTACAGCCGTGGAAAGACATGTTCATGAGAGAATTCATGCTTTTCTCCTGCACACCTATTGAAGACAGAAGTATTTTCTACATAAATTCGAGAGAATTAAGGGGGGAAAAAAGGCAGTAGGCTGTTTCTAAAGTGTTTTAAATGTTTAACTGAATTTTTTATCATCACAAAAGTTAAAGGTGAAAATATTGCGTGCATTTTCCCATAAATGATCACCAATTATTTTTGTAAATGGCATTTTATATTGTAAAAATATTGCCATTTCATATAGAATCAGAATTCAGGTTAAATTAAGATGTGCATGCTGTGAGGCATACTAGGCTAATCATGTCAAGGTCATTCTGTGTTAAGCTGGAGAATAGGATCTCAAAGGGACTGCATTTGCTTTGGAGCAGGCATTTCTGTCATGCACTCCCTAAGTCTTGATTCCCTATGCACATCCTGCTTAGGAGAAGACTGCATAACCCAGATAGTTATTGATGAGGTTATACTAGGCACTTTAATTTTTTTTCAAAATAAACTCAGAATACAAATGTATTTGTAGTTCTTTGCAGCAGCAGTTTGTTTAGGGAATTGTTGATAAGTACATTGGCCCTGTAGCTCAAGTCTGTCATTACTGATGAAAGACTAGAAGGGGAGATTTCTGCAGTTTATCTGATAAGCTTGGCAGTAAAGCCTGGAGTTCCTTACCTTAAACAATATGAAGAACACAGGCTGTTTTTTAAAAAAAAATTAGTCCATCTTTGAGCTAAGTGCCAGCCCCCAGAGATACAAAAAAGATGCAAAGAACCAAATTCAGGACAGATATTCAAGCTTGGCCATTTTAACATTAACTACAGTGAGCTGACAGACAAAAATGAGATCCAAGCAAGAGTAGTATCCTAAAGACTGTTTTCAGAGATATTTTTAGGATTAAAGAGTTTGGGTAAGCCAATATTTTTTTATTTTCTTTAAAAACTACTCTCTATCTTACTTCAAAAGCCATGTCCTGACAATACTTAAGGGGAATCAAAAGATAGTTGGAGAGAAACTTTTTACAGGTGTCTGTAGTGAGAAGACAAGGAGCAACAGTTTTGTATTGAAGGAGGATAAACTTAGATTGGACATAAGGAATAATTTTTTTACAGTGAGGGATATGAAGCATAGGAACAGGTTGCCCAGAGAAGCTGTGGATGTCTCATCCCTGGAAGTGTTCAAGGCCAGGCTGGATGGGCCCTCAGCAACCTGACCTAGTGGAAGGTGTCCCTGCCCACAGCAAGGAGGTTGGTACTTTACGATATTTAAGGTCCCTTCCAGTACAAACCATTCTATGATTCTATGTGTCTCTTAGCTAGTGGTGAGAAAATATTCTGAGTTCCTTAAGTGAAGGATTCTGAGTAAGTTCAATAAATAATGTGACTTATATTTTTATAACTTATCCTCCTGACAAGACCCAACATACTGCATAGCATACACACATCCTCACCTATTTCACCACTCAGTTACACAGATGCATGACTGGAAACTCAGAAGTAGCATTACAGCCCACAACACTAAAAGAAAAAAGTTCCCCTTTTCAGCTAACTTGAGCAGAAGCTGCTATTAAATTCTGTCATTTTGATTTTTTACTGGTCAAGAAAAGTGGAAATACAACAATCAGAGTCTAATTACAAAAGGAGATATTCCCAAAATGTATTAAGGCTGAGAATACAGATAGCAAATATTTTTAAGTACATTAGACAAAACAAAAAAATAAATCAAATAATCCCCAAAGAAACAAATCCCTTTCACATGGAACAATGTGTATTTCAACTGTGAGTGTTCTTATATGTGTACAGAAAATGTACCATGACAAAAGTTTGTATGGTGGCAATAGTCTTTTAATGACTAATTTAAAGTAGCTATACAGTCCTTTAAACTTAAGTTTCATTGATATAAAACATCAAATGATGAATGCAGAATTTTTATACAATCTGATCTTGAATATGTCCTAAATAATCCTGTTATATAATGTATAAAATACTTACTGGGATAAAACCCAACCCACACCTGTCTCCATTAAATAGAAAAAATCATTCTTTCTAAAATACAGTTTTCTAAAAGCAGAATTATTAGAAGGAGTAAATAGTAGGCGGATTGTGAAATGACTGTAAGACCACACAGATGTACAGATGTATAACTGGAGTACTAAATTTTATGAGCAGAGTTTGTGGAGTCATTTTGTTGGATTTCAGTCAGAAAGAGCCATTTCAGTACATTCAAGAGACAGGAAGAAAAACCTCCATCAACCCAAAGGCTAGCAGAAAATTTTCTTCAGGGAAAATGTATCCACTTCTCATGTCTCCCATTTTAGTACTTAGTTTAATGCACATCATGTATTTGGCTTCTGCCTGTATTTTTCTTTCCCAGCATAATTTTTCAACAGATTTGCCCTGAAGCATTAACTACCCTTGATAGTTTTCTCTCTTACTGTGTGATTACTTGTTTAGCATAATGACTTTTCTGCTTTTTTAAATTAGTATGGTGTCACAGGAACTACTGTCAAAAAAGTTGACTTTAACGCAATATGGTAATATCAGTAATGGTGAGAACATATTGAATGCTAATGCAGCTACATTTCAGGTGTCCTGAGTAACTTTTCAGAATTTCCATGCTTTATTTTGGATAATAAATTTTTAGAAAGCATTTAAAAAAATTCAGATGTGTAATATGAAAACAGCAAAACAGCTGAATAAAATTTTCCAACAGAACATTTTGTTCTCTTTACAAACAATTTTACAAAAACCCCCCAGTACCTCATTAAAAAATGCTAATTTTATGTATGTTCTTCTAATGCTAACCTGACTTACTATGATATCAAATTATGGTTATCTTCACTCATAAACTGTATACTAATGTACATTACATTTCAGCAACATAATTCCTCTTGTAGTCTTCTTTATGCTTATATTATAAATTATGCATTATGTTATACATTTTAAAAAAATAGAATTATTTTATATTTTCAGTACATATTTTTTGAGAAACTCTTGAGATTAGGTTAATGTATTTATTTGCAATTTTTTAAGGTTTTACTTTTAGTTCAAATACATGATGCATTAATTTCATTAACTGGAATTTGAGGTGACCAAAATTTAAATTGCTGACCATTTATTATGGGACTTTGTAGCAGAGTAATATTGAACATTGCTCTACCACCATTTTTTTTTATTCTATTAATATACCAAAACCGTGAAAGAATTCTGGAGCACAGATAATTTTTGAATCAATAACTACATTTGACAGTGAAGAAGTTTTAGGTTTTTAACTGCTCTGGGCAGTGAAAAGCTTAAGCAACATTACAGCAAAAATAAACCAGCATAATACTTATATTCTTCTCTTTCCTACTGATTCGTGTTAAAAATAATGCAGTAAGGGAGCTACTAAAGGACAGAAAGACAATCTTTTCTTTAAAAAGCAGTTAAATTGTATAATCTCACTTAATGATTTGAGTAAATCTCCATATAAATTCAGAGATTAAGTGAGAAACAAGTGAATTTATGAATATTTTTTATTCTCTTGTCAGTAGCAAATATTTCCTCAACATATGCTACACAAATACAGAAAGAGTGCTTCTCACAAACAAGCCATTGAAATTCTGATCTTTTGCATAATAGAGCCGGATTAGTTCTGTTCTGCTTAGTCTCCAGGCCGAGGGAAATGCAAATGCACATGTGGGTGTCTATCTCATAAAGTATACTTAACTGTATTTAAGAGGTCATATAAATGTTATGTTAAAATTTCATCAGCTTTCATCATTTAATACCACATTATACATATAAATGCTGATACTCTCACGTTTTTCCTAATATCAGGAAAAATATAAACACATTTATATACATTAATCACAATATTTTAGTGTTAAACTGGTTAATGCAGTTCAACTTTATTGAAATTCTCATTAATTTTCAAAAACAGGGCATATTGAATATGGTAATTATAAGGCCTTGAAAGAAGTTTGGAACAGCCTATGATCTCAAAGAAAAATTAAAATTCACTCTTAAAATAACTAACCTGAACAAGGGTTTTACACTTGGAAAGGATAATGAAGTCCTCAGTATCTATCTATAGATGTCTCTCTATATATCTAATACTTTATTAATTATGCAAAATTTTATGGTTTCTTTTCAAAAGGCTATTAAACTGGAATATAATTAAAAATAAAATAGCTGAGAACAAATGTAAACGTTTCTGGAAGTATGAGATTAATAACTCTGGCATGTATTAACCATTATGTGGAATATAGTGGTATATTTTTCACACACAGCTTTGCCACCGCACTTCATTTCTGATCTGGAAGATCACCTCTATTCACCTCTATTGTGTCTCAACCAATTAATGAGTGGTAACTGTCAGGTTTGTGAACAGATTCAAATAGTTATTTCAGGTGTTAAGCAAATATTGTTTAGCTTTAAATTTAAAGTCTTCTTTCTGTGATTCTGAGGTAATCACAGTGTTCTTGGGGTTTCTGTCTCTCTTTTTGTCAGCAAAAACTGGAGCTAGTTGAATGTTATATTTTTCTTGTGTCTGGATGATTTATACAAATGCATTCCTGTATTTTCCTTATCATCCTTTCTGCTAACTTATTTGAATATTTCTCTTTAATTTTTCATTATATAAATCCTAGTGAAGAAATATGGGTGCTTTAAGGCTTTTATACACCTCATAAAAATCCTTCAATTATTTTTTACAGTGTAACATCCAGAAATCTCCAGCACACCCTGCGGCTGGATCTGCATTTCAGTACATCCTGCTCTAGGCAGATTGGACTTGTTGGCCTCATTTCATTTGCAAGGAAAATATGCTCCAATTATCTCCATGAAGAGACCTGCTAGAACATATTTTTTTTATTTCCTCCCTCTGGAAGGAAATTTGCATGTACAGTGGAGTGGTGAGCTAGCACAGTTCCCCACAACATGGAGCTGAGACTGAAGCAAAATACACTTTGTGCCAGAAATGAAGGTTGCACTGCAGGGCATCCTCACCTCATAGGCATAGCCTTTTACTCCATAATATATAGTGGATTGTTGCATGTCACCATCCTGCCACATTTTTTCATGTCATATCCTCATAGATTATAACTCTACTAATAAATTAATTGAGTTTGGGTTATGAGGTAAATAGACACAAAATTATAAAACTCACAAAATCTGCAAAAGAGAGAGAAAAAAAATGTTCCTAAAATTGAATTCCCTTATTTTTTAAAATATAAATATCTAGAATTACTACTACTCAAAGTTAATGCTCAAATAATGATTTGGAATTTTCTGAGAAAAAACCAGCTAAATTGTTCAAAACACCATTGCAGCAATTTAACAGTATATTTGATGGAATTCCAGTGCCAATGTACTTTCCCTGTTTATGTATAATTTTGCAATAGAAGCATAGCTACTATATATTTTTATATCTAGTACAGTATGGAATGCTGAGCTCAGAAAGAGATGGAAAACAACCTACAAAAATTAACGAGATTTCTCACACTTCAGTTAGGGAGGCAGTTTGTTAACTTACCATTCAGGCCCACCTAGACATCACAGTCCAGCACAGTCAGGTGGAGAGGACACAGAAAAGAGGCAGAGCACAAGCATGAAAATACGTGTCAGGAAGACTTGTCATCTGGCCAGGATCTCTTTCTAAGCAATTCACAGTCTACAGATTCTAGTTTAATTTCATATTTTTTTAAAACACAGACAAATAAATAGGCTACTGTTTGGGTGTTTCCTTTTTGTTTGTTTGCTTCAGTTTTTTGTGCTTTTTTGTTGTTGGTGGTGGTGGTGGTGGCGGCGGGTTTTTTTGTGTTTGTGAGTGCTTTTTTGTTTTCTTTTGTTGTTTTTTTTGTTTTGTTTAGGAAGTTTAAGTGAGTAGAGATATTTAATTCACCAAATTAATGTATCTATTGGGTCACACAAGTACAAATAGAATCATTCATATATTAGTATAATTCAAATCACTCACAATTTAGTTGAGACATTGTAGACCTTTGACAACTGTTGAAACCATTAATCCCTGAGGAATAATTTATTAACATTTTTATCTTATATGAACACAGAGCATTTAGAGCACATTTACAGAAAACTCATGGACAGCTGCCTTTTTAGTAATGTTTATCAATTGCTGTGGTAGTTAGGATAAGTTAGGCCTGGTTAACATAGCTGCTACCATAAGCCCATGAACTTTATCAGTTGTTTCTATAAGCAGGCAGTAGATGACCAGCCTCTAGTACTGAATGACAGAATGAACTTTGAAGGTAGGAAAGGGACAGCCAAAGACTGCAAGGTGATCATCACAAATGGCAGCAGGTCCAGAAACATTTTTTTTTGACTGCCAAAACAGCAACACCAAGTCAGATACCACTGCCTCCTGTTCTTTTGCTCTCTACTGCTGTAAAAATCTAACTCTATTTTCCATATTACCAGACATTGGAGCCCTGAAGGAAGAAAGTACCTTTCTCCTTAGATTTCCCACTCCTTAATTCCTCTCCTCCAGGACAAACCTCAACCTCTACATGTTTTCTGTTCTGTATTTATTCAGTTCATCTTCTAGTTGAACTTATACAAATACAGAAACAAATAAATGAGAAATTCAGTGAAGATTCCTTTCTCAGAAGGAAGAACTGGGGATCACCTGATTTTGTCTGGAATATAGTCAATTTTCTTAGCTGCTGATACAGTGCAGTGGTTTTGGTTGTAGTATGAGAATAATGTTAATAATGCAATGTCTTAGTTAGTTATTACTGAGCAGGGCTTACCCTAAGTCAAGGACTTTTCTGTTTCCCAGGCTCTGACAGTGAGGAGTTACATAGGAAGATGGGAAGTAGCACAGCCTGGACAGCTGGCCTGAACTGGCCAAAGGTATATTCTATGCTACAAGAGGTCATGCTCAGTGTATAAACTGGGCAGAGCTGGTTATGAGACAAGAGAGAGAACACATTTCTGCAACTTTTCAAAATATATGTAAAAACTTTCTCATGATATTGCCTGAAAATTCCTATGTGGTTGATTAGCTATGACAAACTCAATAACTTTTTCAGCAATAGACCTAACTAATTTATGCTTAAAACTCTTGAAAAGTAGTCCCATAAAAATTCTTTCTTGCCAACTATGTTATTACATAACTTTTCAGACAGTTTTTTTTGTGAAGGAACATATTCTTGGATCCTGTTTTTAGTGAATTGTCACTCTAGTATATCTAGCTTGCTCAGCCTAATGCTCTGCTGTTCTCTACTTAGTCTACATAAGAATCATTCAAAAGGTTTCTAAAATTTACAGTCAAAAAGTTTAAAGCTTTTTCAGCCTAACCCAACGACTCTGGTTTTTGAAGTTAAACTTTGCATCTTAATCCCTTATACAGACTGTTTAATAATTTATGGAAGAATTTCAAATGACTTCTCAAAGATTTTTTCTTTTGGAGAGAAAAGAAAAAGTGCTTCCATTCTTCTTGTACAGCATGGAATTAGGGATTAAGCCCTGTTTGATATTTTAATAACCTATCATAAAAAAAATGCATGTTGCCCCTTTATTCTGAAAGACAGATAATTAGAAATAGTGTTAAAAAGGTAGTTTGAAATTATACAAATAAACCGCCTCTAGATGCGAGAATTTCTTCCTTTCCCACAGCCACTTAAACTGCTAATTATCTGGGGGGGAAAAAAGTCTGTATAATCTTATTACTATTCAGTAAAGTTTTCACTGAGGGAAAGATAATGGTATACACTACTGTGAGAAATTATATCTGATCCAATGAGCCTGAACTTCTGTTGTATAGAAGCCTAATTCTGTTGCACAATGTTATGCAGAAATAAGGGAGTATGAAGGAAATCAGGTGTTTCATCCCACAGAGCTGCTTCCACTAGGGGGAGATGAAACTGCATCTGAATATCAGATACTGTGATCATATTAAAATGCTTTATTTAATAATGTAGCACTACTTTCCCTGCTCTACTTTGGAATTCACAGTGGACTTGATCTTTAATGTCCAAATACTATCTCCTGATGGTATTTTTGCTAAGATTTTACCCTTTAACAAATGTTTTGCCTCCTACTAGGCAACAGATAGCATACAGAAAATAGTCAATATTTATTTATGTAGTCAACATATCCATCCATATATATATCTATGTAGTCAGTATAGACACTACAAGCAGTTGCACCAAATACTTTTTCTTATTTAACGTCCTCCATGTTCATGATTCTTTTAAATATAGGCATATTTTTAGGAAAGTATTAAGTTATTAATAATCTGTGACAAAAGTCACTTTTAATAGTTCAGGTTATGCACCATATAGCCACTTCTACATATTCATTTGTGTGAAAGTAAGTAAAAAAGTTTTGTTGCACAGATTTATAGCTATTTAGGGTATTTCTGAACATTGTAGAGTACTGGATTTTTAACTTCTTAGTTTGTTTTCTAAAAGGTACTAGCTCTAAATGCCAGACTATTTTTGTAGGCAGAGAAGAAACATTATTATCTTGTTTCTCACCTACATTGTTTTTTGTGCTGCTTTGGCTACTTTTAAAACGTGAGTCTAGTAAGTATACTTGTAAAATATTCTGTCTTTCCCCTCTAGACCTTTCCTTCTTTTTCCCTTCAGATTTTGTGCTGGTCATGACACCATGTGGTCTGGGATATCCCTCTGGTCAGTTTGGATCAGCTGTCCCAGCTGTGTCCTCTTCTAAACTCTTGTGGTCCTCCAGCCTCCTTGCTGGTGAGGTGAGGAGCAGAGAAGGCCTTGACTCTACGTTAGCACTGCTCAGCAATCTTGAAAATACCTGTTTTCAACACTGGTTCCAGCACAAACTCAGAGCACAGCACCATAAAAGCTGATATGAAAAAGTTTAACTCTACAGCAGCCAAAACTGGTGCAAGCGTTGCCCTTTATTCCTTAGTGATTTTTTCATGCTCAGGTCCCTCACTGTCTAATACACCCCCATTAGGCACCACTCCCTCCTCATCCTTTGATATATTTACAGAGGTATCATTCCCTTAGTCTGCAGACCAGCACCACAAAATATCCTGGGCGTTCATTCAGCCTTTCCTCTGGACTCCATCTGTTGGGATGGTCACTCAGGGCAGAAGAGGTGGTGTCCTGTGTGGAGCTACTGGGCTCCAAAATGAGCTCAGCTCAGGTCACTGCTGCACTTACATTGTCTGTCTATGTACAGAACTTTCTCTAGGATAAGAAAAAAATTGGACTCATAATTTACTTATTTTTAATTTTTCTTAAACTAAAAGGAAGACATACTCTATGCTGTTTTCTAGGATTGCTTCTATCAGACACATAATTGTCTAGACATAGGTCTTCAAACCTGTGCACTCAATGGTATAAATTGTCTAATTTTCTCATTATGTTCTTTAAAACTCTGTGAAACTATTCAGCCTCTTTTATCTCTTTCTATTTCCTTCAGTACTCAATGTTCAACAATTTTTTTAAACTGCAAGTGTTTATGTTTTGCAGTTTTTAAAAAATTATTTTCTTATTCTGTGTTTAATGACTTCAAGAAAGCAAAGTAATTTGTTTCTTCACAAAAATGTATGTTACAGGAAATATTGCCAAGTTTTAAAAGCAGTTCTATTCATATAGCTTCTAGCAAAAACAATTGATTTAAAAAAAGGGTAATTGTCCAAAGACATTAAAAAAATCTTGATTGTAGTCAGGAATAAATATTTTAATTTTTTTTTTTTCCTAAAATATATAGATTGTAGGTTGTTACAGGTACCCACTCATGGGCACTTGAGACAGAAATACATATAGAGTTTAATCAAGCTTCCTGACTTTTGAGAAACACTTTAATCCTTTTTTTTTCTTTCCGTGTAATCAGTGTTCATCTTCAAAATTAAATTCATTATACTCTTTCATTGCTAATCTTGGCAGTAGTATTTAATTCCTGATATTCATTAATTCTTCAATCAATATGTTTTATTCACACAGACATTTAATTATTGGATATCTGATAGCTTGGACGTGTTTGTGCCTGTGTGTCTGTTGAGTACATGCCAGTGAGTATAAAGTGCATGTATTAAGATTATGTAATATAATAATAAAAATGAGAGTAATTTAAAAAAATATCAGCCAGAAGGTCAAGCTTCAGAAATAATTTCCAGAGGAGATTAAAGTATAGTAGGCTTTGACTACCTCTGGGAAACATTAAAACATTCCTTCTTTGAAGAAGTTGCTGCACTGTAATCAGAGCGACAGTCCCAGCCTACAGACTACTGATTTCCCCAAAATGTTCAAAACTGCAGATCAATCTATTTATAGGCTTAAAAAAAAAAAGAAAACCAAAACCCAAACCCACAGCATGACCATGACTGTAGCACACGTATATTTTCTGAAAACAGAATACACTGTCATCTTGAAAATCCACTAAGGACCTGGAAATCATCAGTATTTATTACATAGGAGGAGCAAGTATTGAGTAGCAGAAAAGCAAAATAAACAAAAACAAGCAGATAGCCTTGCCTTTGGAGCTGGATTACTCATGTGTAAATTAAGCACATACATAAATGAGAGTTTTCAGGTCCAAGGCCCTAGGCTACCATTTGTGATGTCTGATTTGCAAGAAAATGATTTTCTTCATTGTGGCAATTACTTTTTGCTCAACTTACAATAGCTTCCAAATAGATCATTAGCCAAATAGCAATTACCTTGGGCAAAGAACACCTCTTAAAAATGCCCAAATTATTTGGCTCATGGAAGCAGTGCTACTTGTGAAATTAAACTGCAGCTAAAAAAGAGAATTTTAACAAGAGGCTTACCATTTTAAATAATTTCAAATGCAATTTTTTTCAAGAGTAATATTTAGTTCCAGGCATGTTATAATGTCAGTATTAGCAAAATGAGATTTACATTAGTACTGAATTATTTGTTTTGGAAAAATCTGCTATCCTCTAAACTGAAGGTACCAGCTGCTGGCTACCTGCAGTTTTGTTTTAATAAGATCATTAATTATAAAACAAGGCAAGTGCTAAAAATTCATAATCTTAAACTAAAAAAGGAATAATCAATAGAACTGCTGACTATTCACCTGCCATATTCATCTAAATTTTTGCCATTCAAATTTGGGCATTTATTACATAAAATAATGCTACAAGTCCAAGTAACCACATATACTACTAAAGAATGAGTAGCAAAATTTGAAGTCTAAGTTTATAAATTAATATATAACTTGCAGAGGAACAGAATATTTTGTGCTGCTTTGACTACTTTTAAAAGGTGAATCTAGTAAGATCAGGGCAAATTCTTTCTGCATTAAAACTACAAATACTTTTTATACTGAATACATTGAAGACTAAAACTTAACTAAAATTTTCATAAACTGAGCCAGGAGTAAAGTATGACAACACTTTGGTTCCTTTATTTTATTATGCAAGCATACCAAAGAATGTGAATTTGTTTTTAAGGAGCCACTGTCAGTAGTCCTTCCAAACCACTCACCTTAGGGCCCATAGGAGCAATGAAAAAGCAATTCCCTTTGATCTAGGAAAATGGATGCTAAACAAAGTCATAAAACTAGCAGAATCCTTTGGCATAAAGCTTATGATATTCTTAATAAGGTAATTGAAAAAATTAGTGGAGTGAATAAATTAATGGCATGATTTCTCTTATCAGTAGTACAATAGTAGAATTTGGACAGCAAAATTTAGGTATTGTACTGCAAACAAATCTTTGTGCTTAGATTAGTTCAATTCAGGAAGTATAGAACTCATGGGGAATATCACTACTTAATTAACTTGTCTTTTCATTAAAAAAATGTCTATATATGAATAATCACCCTTTAAGCAATGCTATTTGATTCTTCCTCAGTGTTTTCACAAGTGCTTTTCACTACTGTCTACCTATGATACCAGAATTAACATATGGCAACCTAAGAAAAAAAAAATAAGTAAAACCAATAATACACACAGTTACATTCCCTTTGTTTAATTTCCTTTGGTGTAATCAGTTGAAAATAAGTATGAAAAGACTACAGCAGGCTTTGCACCTAGTAAAGAAACCGTACGAGAAAAAAAATGTGGAGACAAAAATTCTAAATTGAAATTTTGATAAAAATAAAACTTGTTATACTGAAGATATGTCTGCTGACCCAATTTATTCTTATTTTGAACAGTATCATAGTGCAGTATTTTCATTAGAAATGGTGTTCTGGACAACGCTGGGCTTTTTGAACTTGCTTGAGAGTTACTGTCAGCAATCTTTATGACCCCAGCTGCACTAACCATCTGCCAATATTATGATCAGTGATAGCTTGCTGCAGCACAAGCATGGAAATTCCATATTGCTTGCAGAAAACCAGCAAGAGTGGGGAGTTGCCGTGTTATCTACAGAAGATGACGGGTGGCACCCTGCCTGGGGGTGGTAGCACTTGTGTTCTGCTGAAATTGAACAAAGAGTTATTTCTTCCTGTTTCCTCTTCCACCCATCATGTTTTTTATCTTATCTACCCTTACCCATTCCTTTAAAATATATTCTCCATATTTTCACATTTTTTTAAAATCTTATGCATCAGGTAGTAGATTTAAATTCTTAATCTTCCTTTTTGATCCATGCAAGTTGGACAGAGCAGTATTCTCCTGCTGTCTTCTTTTGTTCTCTGTGGCCCTTTGTGAGAAAATCACCTCAGAATAAGTAGGATAAAAGGATTTGAAGCATGATTCTAAGGGCAAAAATGATATGGTAAGATTGTGTTTCTTCTTGGTGACATGAAAATAATTTAGGGAGCTTCCTCATGTTCTGAAGACTTTTATCTCTCTCATACATAAACAAATGTCTGCCACAAACTAGTTCATACTGTGAGCCCACATCCATATATAATGCCTCTCTGTATTATCTGCCTGGATCCTTTTGGCCTGGACATTTTCTCACTCCTCTCCCTGAGCTGCAAATTTAAAAAGCTGTCTTTAGGTTTGTCTCAATTCATAAAGCTCATGGTTTGGGCCATCATCTGACCACTTGTCATCTGCTTGAAGGTTGTCAGGACAAGTCTGTGGGGTTACATACTGGTAGAGACCCCGTGTGTGGAGCACTGGTGAAGAATATCCCTTCTTGCAGCGCATCACTCCTGACTGCGGGATGCTCCAGCGACTGCTCTCTTTCTGCTTACACCCAACCTGCTGAAAAACCACAACCTAGAATGGAAAGGGGGTGGTGACTTAATGCTATAAGGAAGATGATAAGGTGAGAAAAGATACTTGGCAGGCAGGCAGGCAATGAATATCAAACTTGGCATATGAACTGTGATCAGAGTCAGGAGTGTAACAGGCAAGTCTATTCAACTCTCTATGTCTGGCTCTGGTACACAGGCACAAAGCATATATAATATTGTAGGTCTTTTGCCAAAAAACCTTCTTCTTGCCTTCTCTCTTGAGCAGCTATATAATACGACCTATTCATGCTGTATTTTCCATTTGAAACCATGATAACCTAAAAAACATATAAATGTATATGTATATAAAATGTATATAGGCTGAGCAGTGGGACCTTATGTGTGTAGCAAGCAAATAGCTGACTTACCATGCTAGATGCCATCTTAAAACAGTTAATTATTTCATGAATATTTTTCAGGGTTTTTTTGTAGCTGATTTCTATCTCTTGAAAAAAATATTTTGATTCCCAGCTGTTTGGGTTACTGTAGATAAGAAATACATGCTGAAATATGTCTGTAGGGTTCTAACACAAGTGCTCATTCAATATGTGTCAACAAGCAAAACTTTCAGAGAAATAATTAATTCAGTCCATACAACTATTTCTGGCTTTTAAATCCACATTTGCAATTCACTTACATTCCTAAGGAGATTGGACATTAATTAACAACTCTTAGATTATGTACCTCAGACTGGTATATTCTGCATAATCTGAAGTGTTTACTACATATAAATACAGGTTTTGCATGAACTATTGTAAGAATTTAATAGCCAGTAGCAAAGAAGTATGAAGAGTATGTTGAAATTAGAAATTGTAAGAAGCAGCATTCTATCACAAATATACGGCTTCATGTGGATTATACTTTGTCTTCAAGTTTCAGGATTTATTGGCTGCTTAAAAATCTGGGTAAGAATTGTAGGATGCCTGGCTAGCTTGCTTTCAGAAGAAGCATGAGAAGAAAATACAAAAATTAGCAGTCATGGAGTTGAGACCTTGATGGCTGCACAATAAAGATATCCTTCCCTCCCCCCTCCCCCCAAAAAAGTTATCATATCAGTGGATACTACATCATTTCACAAAAAGTGAGATGTGTTTGTAAATTTTGTGCTTCCTTTGTTAATTCAATGAGCATGCTGTATTGTATCTTCATTTTTGTTTTGTTTTTTTTTTAGGCAACCAAGTAATTTTATAGATAATAAAATAAATGACACAGAAATTAAAATGTTCATCTAATTTACACTGAAGTTATCAAACCCATTAGCAATTTAGATCACTGTGTATATTGCTTGGGCAAGGCTAGCAACACTAAGACAACTTCAAAATAATGTGCCAGGAATTTTTTCTGAACATTATAAGCTTTTACAGACTATCTTCAGGATATCAAGGCATGAGTTGTTTGTTTGTTTGTTTGTTTGTTTTGTTTTCTTCCTGGGAGGTTTGACTATGAGGCAAAAAGAAATAAAGTTGCATAATGAACAGATACATTCAGTCTACTGGGAGGAAAAATCATCTGTTATGTTCAATAAGATATGCTTCATACAAATGTATTGGATTACATAAACATTTGTCTAATGGTATATTTGAATTCTTACTACTTTTCAAAATAAATTTCCAGTTTCAACTATATACTGCTAATGTCATATGATAATTTCTTTTTTTAAGATGCTTTCATTTTTTTATTCTCCCTTGTTCTTTTTATTAGTATCTGAAATAAGGGCTGTTAATCAGAATTTGTTAAGGAAAAAAAATACAATTTCCTAAGGAATAAAACTAAGTTCTGAAAGAGATATACAAAAATATGCTGTAACTTAAGGTTTGTTAAGGTTTCAACCAACCCTGCTGTACTTCACTAAGATGATGTGTGCCTACTTTTCCAGCTCTGACATTGTTTATTACTAAGAAACAATAATTTTAAGAAAAAGTCTAAAAGTACATGATAAGCATCTATGTTGACATCATTAGTAAGAGGAATAAAAAGTAACAAAGGTAACAGTTATATTTAAATCAGCAATCAAGGATGTGTGACAACCATGCTAAAATGTAAATGGTCTAAGCACAAGCACCTGCTTATTTTTCACTGAGGAAATTAGAGCTGTGAAAAATAAAGCAGAGCACACCATTACTTTTCAAGCTCATCTTTTTAATTAAACAAAATCAACATAGGAGTCTCACATATAATGGCTATGAACTGAAGCAAGACTAAATGCTTTCAACTCTTTGAAAAATTCCCACAAGTATCGGATAAATTCTGACTTTTTTGGTGAAGTTTTTTGTTTGTTTGCTTTCTGGATGCTGAGTCTCATGCTAATTTGTGACAAAATTTAAATCCTTGTTCAGTGCTAGCATTTTTTTCCAGTAACATTTTTTTCTAGGGATAAAATTCCTTGTTCTTTATTTAACGAACTTAATTTAAGCATCCATACAGGTAACCAGTCGATATCATACAGTACAATATGTATGAATGTCTAGCAAAAACTGAAGACAAGAGAAGTCATACTAATACATTACATATTTTCTTTAAAAAATAAAGAACAGAAAATAATATGTTTTAATTATCTTTAGAATTTAAAATTTTAAATTAATTTGTAATTAAAATAAATTATTCCCAGTACTCTGGATGCTTAATAGACATAGCCTAAGAGTTTATATGTAACTTCCTGTTTCTTAAAAAGAAGGAGAATTTTCCTCTGAGATTTTTGTTACAATGATTTTCATGTTAAATAAACTGAAAAACATTTCAAAGGGCCAAAATTAATATCATTTTCTTGTTAATATGAAAGAAAAAAACTGCCATAAATTAGAGTTTTATATTCCTGAACAGTTATGAAAGAATTCTGCCTGGTATTGGAATATGATCTATCAAAGAATGATGCAGTGAAGAAGTCCCCTTCAAGTTTTATAGTTTTTGATTAACAGTCTTGAGTTTTTTCTGACTGCTAAAATTCTAAGAAATTAGCTAAAGTAGATCTGTTAAAAACTGGGAACACAGCATAAATGCTTATTAGTATTAGCATCAGGGTTCACTATGAATACAAAGGTTGTATTTTACAGTTCCTATGAGAAAACATGCTTGTGATTTCTCATATCAAAAATGGGTATGGAACATTACAGAACTACAATAACTTTTTATTCTACTCAGTGCAATGGAAATATCTCAGGAAACTTGATTCGTGGCAAAAATGTTCAAATCAGTGTGCACTTTATTCTAAGATGTGATATATTATATAAAGAGTAATATGACAACTGTCCTTGGAAATGTGGACATAATGACTTCAGCTCTGTGGAACAAATCCAAAGATTTGTGATGCTTTAATGATTAATTTTTTGGGGGGAATTTTGAAATATTTTATGTTCTTTTTTAATAACATTGTCAAATTAACAAATTAAACCCAGGAAATTATTTGAATTCTTTCCATTCACTACTGATACAAGTATACTCTGACAGACACCAATAAGACAGAAGGCAAACAGTAGTTTCAAGTAATTTCTGGGCTTTATTTTATGTACAGAGACATAGGCATAAAATACTGAAAAAAATACAAGTTATTAAGTAATTTCATAGGAACTTGTAAAAGTTTTGTATTCGAATATTTCTCTCAACTGCTTTAGGAATGTTATATTCAAATACCATGACCAAGTCAATGAGGTATAGAAAACTGTCCATCTTAACAGCCATTTGTCCTTTATTGTCTGTTAAGGGAATTTTATTCTGTAATGCACTGTAGAGACTGGCATAGAGTCCTGAATCTGCTTGGTTTAGTCTGTGTCCCCAGGTGAAGCCAAAACCACTAGTGGTACGTTTTTCAGGACAGGCTCTGGACAGATATATACAAAATGTCCCAGCTTTGTACTTCACTTCCAACAACCGATAAAAAATCATTTTAAAAGTATCTGTTGCATTTTTGCTAAAATATCAATGTAGCAATGGGAAGAAATTCAACCATTAATGTAACAACAGTTTATGTAATTGGGCCAAAACAAAATCACATCTATAATTATTTTTATCACCTTCTTCCCCAAATATGGAAATTATGTAACTATCTGAGGATGATATATTATATGGAAATTTCAAGATACCCAGTTTTGTTTTCCCTTCACAGTTTTTGGACTATTGTTAGCCTTAGGTTTACATGCATAAAAACAGTGTAATAACTTCTGTACTCTATTACTGTTACTTTCTTTCATAGTCCTGGCTTGATTGCTTTCTTAGGGCATTGGTCGATCAGGGATTCTGTGCTACATTTCTGATTTCTATATATATTTTTTTGTCTGCTTCTGGGGCATTTAACGAGGTTTTCTTAGCCTTTCAGGTTCATTGAGCTTGTGAAAGTTGCAGCAATGTCAGCTTCCAATCTTATGTCTTGGGAAGCAGAGGGAATTGGAGAGGTCAGGGGCTGCTGGGCAGCAGTCAGCTATAAGAGTATAAAAAGTAATAATAGTCATGGCTCACTAAAGAAGGTAGCAAGAGAATGCAGAACTGAACTCATAGCAGAGAAAAAACATGCTGACTTTGTGAAAGTAAACAATATATATAAAATACAGAATCTTTCTCAAACTAGTGTAGAGATTAGGTCAGACCTCAATTTATTATCTACAAACCAACCAAATTAACTACATGAGATTATTTCTTCCCTGTACCATTTCAGGATATTAGGCTGCAGATAGCTTGTTCTTTGACTCCCTTTCACTATGTTACATGTACCATGTTATTTAAAAAGCTAAATTATATGCTGTCTAACAACTGGCATATCAGTTGAGAGATTATATTTACTTGGTAATTGTTAAGTTAATGTAAGTTTAAAAGTCAAGAGAAAGATATCAGCAAAATATTTTGGGATGAAATTAAACATGTAATCACAGGGAGAAAGCCTGAAAATGAGCAAAAAATATTTTAAAAATATTTTATTTTTTAGAATTTGCAGTAGTTTTTATCAAAGATGAACGAGAATTGACTACTCTGTTATCAATTGTTGGAAATGGTCAGAGCATCAAAAGGAGGACAGATCAATTACTATAAATGCCTAAAAAAACACTTTTCAGAGTAGTAGCTTCACCATGTAGAAATTTGACACAGCCCTCAGTTTGCCACCTAGCATTGTAATTTTACTAGCAAAAAATAATTACACCCTTATAAAGAATTATGTCAGTCAGGAAGTTAAAATGACACACATTTCCTAATTCTATTCCTTTTTGTATTATTGCGGGAAAAACCCTCAAACCCTATATAACTGTGAGAAAAAAAAAAAAAAAAAAGTAAGATTTTCAATTCTACTTATAGCAATTGTTGCCTGTGATAGATATGGGGTAAATGAAGCATGGCATGCCATAGTCCACTGTGTGAGGATATGGAAACCCTTGACCAATGAATACAACCTGATGAAGTAATCAGAATTCCAGTTTCTATTCTGTGGTATTACTTGCTCCCAGAATTCTAGGGCAGTACACAAATTTTGACTGAAAGCTAAAAAAAAATAATTAATGCTAAATAAATTGAGATATTCAGAATGGGATCCATGATGAAGGACCCCATCTCTCCGTAAGCATGTGATAATAGTTATGAGAAATTAATTAATTAATTAATTAATTAATTAATTGCAATGCTTCCCATACAGAATTCTATTGCTGGCTTAGCATCTTGACAGGATAGTTTTGATTCAGTGTGTGATTTGGGTAAACTCTGTCAGGGCAGCTTTTAGTGTTCAGTGCCTTCTGCTGCTCAGCACTGACATTCCAGACATGCCATTCATGTATGTTTCATAAGTACAAAAGAGGGCATTTTGAGCTATAAATTGCAATCTGAATAGTGACTCACAGAGTAAATCACTCTTCTTCTATTATCAGCACCTCTTCTTCTCAAGTTTGGGGACAGTGTAGCTGTAGCCACTCTGCTGAATGCTTGTGTGACATTGCTTGCTTTGTGATAATGCCGCACATGGTGTCAGGATGGGACTTACTTTGATATAATCTGGCAGTAAAGATGATCTTCATGTCTCCTGATTTCTCTTTATCTCTGTCTATTGGTTGCTGCAATCTTTTCTTTGGTAAAGTCTTTTTCTATTTGTCAAGGAGTAGCAGCTGGCTATGACAGGCTAGGCAAGAAGGGAGACATATATTGTTACAATTACTACTGGAAGGCCAGGTGAGAAAATTTCATTTTAGGGAAATAAGAATGGCAGGTGTATCATGATGGTACAGACTCTGCGTGCAAGAGTTGAAATTTTGGAACTAGTGATTTACTTGTTTATTTTGACAGATTGTTTTAAACTTCCAAATTGTAATAATGGATTTTGTGACCTTGGAAAAAAAAAAAGACAATTTACTCAGGCAGACCTTCCACACGGGTACACTCAAGACTTATGTTCTGAATGATTAATAATTTTTAATTTTTTTTTAAAACAAGAAGAGACAGTCTTTTCTTCTAAAGTAATTTAAATATTTATTAAATCTTAATCTGAACCTATTAGTTTAGATTATCAAAGATCAAATTGGTGTTTAACAAATATATATACTAACACACATATTGGCAATTTTTTTTCCATATGAATACCTATTCTACTTGACTTCCCATTTCTTATTTTTATCCACTCATATCTTTAATTGTTTGTCTTTGAGATAATTAACCAGGAAAACAAACTATATTAAAGAGAAAAAACTCAAATATAAAACAAGCTGTACTGTACACAGCACACTGCCATCTTAAGCAGCTGAATGTTTCCTTTTATTGCAATTTTTGTCAATGATAAGTGTGAGAGAACACTTGATTAACAACATAAAAATCCTCATAGTAAATCTTTTGTTCAAAGCAAAGTTGGCAGAAAAAAACCCAACTTTGTCCTTCTAATTATAACAAGGGTGGATTTTGAGGTGGGGAGGTGTTGTTTTTATTTTGGCTTTTTTGTTTTGTTTTGTTTTGTTATGGTATTATGGTTAAAAATAAGATTAAATACTGCAAAATATTTTCTTAAAATCAGTGGAATTTGTGAACAATTTTCCCTTTTCAAAAGCACTCTTATTTACAATATCATATCTACATAAGATTTTTTCTGGTCAAAATATTTCATTTTCTTCCATTAACTTCTCCTCAACTACTTTGTGTATTCTGCTTGACATGCTAATATAAAACCTTTTCCCCAGAAGGAATGTATCTTCTCACTCTGCTGTAACACCTACAGTACTTTGGTTCCAACATTTTACTTCAATATACTTTTTCAGTTCCTCTGGAGCTTCCTAGTCTCATACTTAAAGCTGGAAAACTAATAATTTCTTCTCCCTAATGGCCTATAGTTTTTGTGTGATGGTAGGTTTTTTTGGTTGGTTTTGTTATTTTGTTGGGGTTTTTTTTCAGTGAATAGGT
This sequence comes from Notiomystis cincta, assembly GCA_013398075.1. NCBI lineage: Eukaryota > Metazoa > Chordata > Aves > Passeriformes > Notiomystidae > Notiomystis > Notiomystis cincta. The sequence goes on from VZRX01011091.1 coordinate 28,145, forward strand.
GAACAGGTCTTCCTTGCAGATATATCATTGCCAAAATAATTTACTGTTATATTTATCTCATTTCTAATTCAGAGATCAATGAAAAAATAGTCTGTTTGAAAATGTCTATTGTTTATTTACGTTTTCCTACCTGCTGCTGGCCAAATGTGAATTGTAGTACTGCAATTAAGAACCAAGTCTTTATATCTCTACCACTCTGGAGGAAAATAAGCTTTGTTCCAATTCTGATAAATGTGCAGATGTGTTTTCTTAACTATAAAGCATCTAACTCCCTTTGAAGGGATGAGACACGCAGAGACTTATTTTTTCTCTTGAGTCCTCATTCTGCTTTTCCTCTGAATTATTTTGAGTTTATCCTGCTCATCTAACAAGTTTGGATACTTAATCAAACTTCGGACTCTTGGTCACAGCTTATCTGAACTTCTTGCTTTGGAATCTGACATAAATTGTGTGCCACTTGAGATTCTTGCTACACTTTTGATTTTGGGCAAGTCGAATATGCTTTGCAACATTGCAGAAAGTGTATCAAGCACATAGTACAAAAAAACCTTAACAGAACTCTTGCAAAGCACAGTCATTCCTATTTCCTTTAGGCTTTAGGGAAAAGAATAAGGATTTGCAATCAGAGGAGCCAGAGTAATGATGTCATGAAGATGCTTGCTGTGTGAACACAGTGTAGGACCTTATACACCACCTTCATTTCCACTGATGTTTTGTTACATTTTACTGTTGTTTCAGAACATCTACATATTTTCTGTATTATGTATTACTCTGATGACATCTGATGCTGCTTTCCACACATACAGATTGGAGTGTGCGAGAGGTTAAGGTAAGATACCTCCCTAAAGAGATTTAGGCTTGAACGTATAATGGCACACTGGACCCAGGTGTTGCCAAGAAAGGAGCCAGAGGGATGACAGACTTCCAGGTTTGACTTGATTCTCCTTCCTCTAACAGTAGACTAACTAATTCCATGCATTTATTTTGTTGCTTCTCAGGAAATACATACAGTCATTGATTGCTCCCTCCCTGTCTCCCATATGTACATCAAGCTTAGATTTGACAGAGAAACAATCCCAACATATGAGAAAGGAGTCTGTCCTTTTGCTTCCTTATTGGATCACTTTTAAATACACTTTATTCATTATTATTTTGTTCAGTGTTCTTTTACAAAACATCTAACATGATTGGCAGTTCCTTCATTTTACTGCTACAGACAGTACAATTAGTAAAGCACTGGGACATCACATTAATTGAACAACAAAAGTGCATTTAGTCCATTCTTTGTACACATGCATTGTTTCTTCTGAAAATAAATCTCTGTGGAATTAGAAAGGAGAGCACAGGGAGGGTGATATCTCTAACATTTGATGTATAATTTTTAAATTATTTAAGTCATTAAGGTAATTCCACAAGTTCAGTCTGAGTACTCCAAACTTTATTTCTGTTTCCAAAATAAATCCACTAGGCCACAGGTACAAAAGCAGATGAAACTGTACAGTGCTGCTCTTCTGTGTCATTAAGACAATGCATAGACATATTTTTAAAATATCTATCAATTAAAACTCAGAGAAATAAACAAAGCAGAAATAGATAAAAATTATAAACTATGTTATTAAGCAATCAGTCATGAAAAAGGACAATAAATGCTGCATTCTTTTCATGGGTGTCAAACTGTTAGCAGAAGAATGCTGTACGGTACAAAGGACCATATCAAATTTCACCTCAGTTGGCTTAGGTGCTAGTTCTAATTGATCATGCTTTTCCTTATATTTACTCATATTAGTTAATTATGAAATTATTGCAATCCTTATGCAATAAGGATTTGGAGATACCTCTTTTGATGTATAGTCAAAAGAACATATCTGCTGGTTTATACCTAAATTCTTAGAAAACTCTAGGGGCTCCTCAGTAGGAAGAAAATTGTTATTTTCTATTTGCTTAAGATGTTTGGAAGTATATGTGTAAACTTACACATGTAAGTATTATGTATGTGTACGTATTTAAGCCTGATTAATAGCGGGCTATCTGAGCTTCTTAATTGAGGTGTCTAGCTTACAAAATAGAGGGCTTGATTTATCCTGGACTACTGAGGCTCAAGACCTAGGTAAATAAATGCCTACACTATCATTTGATTGTAGTAGTATTCTAGGATTCCTCATTAACTACTGTCTGCCCCTGACTGGATTGCAGTAAGTCACTGGTTGAATACTCGTGATCCATTTTGATAAAAAAGAAATAATTTTAGTTTTGTACTAATTAGTGTGCCTCTTTCTAAAATGATATAAAGCCCAAAGAGATGAAAACTGAAGCTGATGTAAAAATAAGAAAATATTGACTTAAGTCAGAAAGTAGAAGCTCACAAACTTGTGAGCACCAAGTTCACAATCCTGTTGGTTTGACATAGTGTCCTAGCTACAGCAAACAGGCAAAGAGATTAGAAGCCTTGTTTTAAAGTGCTGTAATGCACCCAGGGTTGAAGTTAATGTCAGTACTCCAAATGTAGAAGACCATTAAAAGTATTTTGACTTCATATTGGCCAAAAGGCTTCTTTTGTAATTTATAATGATGAAGTTGCTAGAGTTTGGATTGGTAATGGAACACAGAGTAACTACAACCTTCCTATCACATCAGGAAAAAAAAATTCTAAAAATTAGGAGCTATCAAAATTCTAAGGTCACATAAAGATTTAAACATTTCTAAGCCATGTCTCCTTTTGGAAAGAGAATGATTGGAGTCAATTAGTAATGCAAAACACATTTTTGTTTCAACAAAACTTCTGCTTTGCAGTTGGCAAATCAGTTGTAAAATAAAAATGACAAGCACTGTCCAAATTGTATGATACATTCTGACAGTTTTTCAAGATTATTTAACTTCTCTTGCCATTTCTGTGGAAGTTTAGGGAACAGTTATTGGAAAAGCTGCCAGTCTGTTCCTTGTCACAAGAAACCTGCATTTACTTATTTGAAAGGCAGAAATTCAGGTAGCATTGAAGACTAAAATTAATGGTTGCACAGTTTTTGTAGAGAATATACAAGAAAGACAAGAGTATGTTATTTGTTGTCATAAATAAAATAATTTCTTTAACAACCCATTTAAAAAAATGTATTACTTTATCTCACTGAGATGCTGTAATTTTTACAGAACAAAAAAGCAGCTCATAGGTTCTTTTGACAGGTATATAATAATTCCTCTTTCTAAATTATTTTTTTAAGAAAATATTTAAATGGAAAATTTTAGAAAAACATCTTTAACAAGATTGCAGTTTGCAGATGCTAAGAATTTTCTTTTCTTGAAAGAATCCACTTTTTTCCTCCACCAACCTGTGCTGAACCTGTCTTTATTAATATAATTCAACTGTATTTCTAAAATATAGCTTGAATGATGATTTGAATACAGAAACTAGGATGTAAATCAGTGTCACTGAAAAGAAAGATTATATATTGTCATAGTATATTTTACAATTATAATAGTTCAAAGAAACACTGAGATTCCAGTTTAAAGTTGTTAGTTTCTAATGAATCCATAATGTCATTGCTCTTTTACAATAGAAGTCCCACACTAGCAAGTTTTAAGAGTTCTTACCTCTGAACAAACCTAAGTGGTAAAGCCAGGCTCATCATCGATTTCCATAAACTACTCAGATTATGGCATTACTTCATTTTCAAAAATATTAATATACATTTTCACACATATGCAAGAAATAAATATATATTCTATGAAAGTAGTTATATTGTAATTAAAAAGTCTCCTTACTCTCACAAAACTTAGCACCATACTGTTATGCACAGTTCAAAACAGCATCCATGTGAAAAAAAAAAGATTTCTGGAAAAAACATGATCCTGATGAAATCCTGTAACACTTTTTTGTTTTCTTTGTTTAAAAAGAGCAAAATTATTTTCTGTTCTTTTCTTCAAAAGAAAAAGAGGAAGTGAGATTTACCACCACCACCACCCCAGTTATTAATAAAATAACATTTTTACTTTATCACACAGAAATGTAAAAATCCTTAAAACTCATAAGCTCTGTATTAAGTGACATTTCCAAATATCAAGTATGGCTTTTGTTCCATATGAATAGGGGTTGAAATCTTTAAAAAATGTATGATATATATGGTAATGACATCAAAGAAACATGGTTTTGATGAATAGAATAATATTAAAACACAAGTTAATTAGGATAGAAGAATAAGAAGGAAACAATGCCAAGGAAAGAGGGGTTTTTTATCAAAATGAGATAAAGCAGAAAAAATGGCAAACAGAGAAAGCCAACTTATTCTGACCTACTAGACTGGCAGGTAGGCTGCTTTAGAACACTTTTATGACTCTCCACTGTGCAAGTACTACTGCCAAAGGCAGACAGATGGAAATGCCAAGTGCATGTGAAGAAGGTCAACAACAAAGATACTAAGAGAAAGGAAATACAACACTCTTTTAAACATTAAGGAAGAAAAACCTAGGAGCAAGAAGATGCTTTTGTTAATGAAGTTAGTTAATTGGCTAGTCTACTATAAATTATGATCTCCAATACCATCAGGTGGATGTACTCCTTAGCATGTAGTGTAACCCATTGTACATAGGAAAAAATCTGGCCAGGGAGCCCTAAAGTTCCTGTTCAGCTCCAGTACCTGGGTTTCTGTGGTGTGAGCCAACACGTGAAGCTGGTATGTGGGGCACACATGGGCCTGGGTTTTGGCTGATTCTGGTTACAACATACAGTTCCTCTTCCTATGCCAGGGACACCGGGAGTGCTTCAAAGTATATTGGTTTAGACAGATCTCTGGGACCAGTGTTGCTCTTAATTTTTTATTCCAGTCACAGAGATAGCCTTGAGATGGGCTTGAGAAATTCTTCAATGGGATACAAAGTTTCATTATGACCAGAAAGGGTTTCCTTTTAGTAGGTGCTTGTAGTTTTTGTGGTAGTTCAGTTAGAATGAGACCGGGGAAGTCTGCCACTGTACTGGGTTGTTTAGATTAAAAGGTTGCATTAATTGCTATATTTGCCATTGAGAAGACAAATTCTGCTAACGTCAGGCTGGCGTTTCTCTGTGACATGAAATAAGGAGGCTTGGCAGAGAGATTGTGCTACACTGCCCTGACCCACAAAATTATCAGAATTACTAAATTTAAACTGGGATGAGAGAGAAATTTCAAAGGAGTTTTCCTTGTAATATCAGTTTTCTAATTGATTGTGGTGGAACTTCAGCATCACAGTTAGAGTAAAATGGAGGAGATTCAATGAGAGATCTTTGTTCTATTCTCAGTTCAATGTGTCAATATGCAGAAGTATTTGTTGGCTGCAAAACCAACATATTTTTCCAGAGTAGATTTAAGGTATCTATCATGTGTCTTCACTTGTGCAAGCATTTTATGTAAAATCAGAATGTTGTAAAAGACTGAGAAAGGGCATTGCTTCAGGATGATATTGCTGTGTACTTCAGGATTTGCTCTGAGAGGCAATCACAAAGGCCACTATCTACTTTATGTTTTCCATTATAAATGAAAAGAATGTCAGCATGATGCATTCTAATCCAAAGCATTCTGCAGGATTTTACACTGACGCTTCAATTTTCTGTGTGATTTTGGAGCAGAAGAAGGTGATGGATGTTACCTAATAATTTTTAGTGTGATAATATAGTTTAATTATTCGTTACAGTGTTTCATGATAAATTTATGCAGTGCCTCAAAGGAGTCATTGTCACTTCAAGCAAAGTAGTAGCTCTTACCAAACCTTCCAAAGACACCTTACAAAATGAAATTCCTTGAGGCAACAATTTGTAAAAGTGGTTTCTATTGCTAAAAACACCATAAAGAAGAACCTAATCAGTAACATGATGAAGTAAACGTCTTCTTAGTCCAGAACAGTTCCCTCTATAAAGTATGTGTTGTCAATAATCATTTACTCTTAATAAAAGCATTCCTATAAAATAATTCTTTTGAAACGTTATGGCTTCATACTCCAAACTCATTAATTTTCATATGTTGATACAGAAATTTCAATGTGAGGTCACTAAACCAGCATGCTCAAGGTTGTAATACTGATCATTCAGTGGTTAACAGCATTTATTTTAAGCTAATAAGAGAGTTTATTTCAGGAAAGACACCTACTTCCTTTTTTATTATTATTTATTTCTCAATTATTCTTTAAATGTGAATATAAATATTTAATTCATGCTTGTGTGTTTATTTTTTAATAGCTTGACCATTTGGCTTTGACCGTCTACTTATATTTTCTTTCTTTCACTTCCTTCTGTTTCCCACAAGATTTCTCTGATTAATTCTCAGAAAGGTGGTGACACTTTAAATAAATGTGTGTGCATTGGGGTGGAGGACATGTGAGACAGAAAATTACACCAAAAGGTGGATTAAAAGCTGACCTTTCTGCTTTTTATCTGCTATTTGCTGGAGTTTCTGTAAAACTCTGAATGAACAGTGTGTGTCAGGAGGAGTTCATGCTCACTGAGATGGGCTGTCACTCCTTTGACATTCTCTCAGAGATTTTTCAAAAACATTTAGAATATTTCAAGAGATGAGCAAGAGCCTAATAATAGGGTGATGATGAAACTAGGTCTCAAAACCATGTGTTAAGTTTGGAATTACTAGATGAGCCTTTTTGATTGATAGACCTTTGAACTCATTAAAATTTAAGAGATAAGGTTTAAGTTATAAGAGTTATCTTGTATCTTCAGAACTGAGGAAACTAATAGCACGCCAAAGAAAAAGACTTTAAGAGAATCCTACTAT
>VZRX01011091.1:35179-54907 GCA_013398075.1 Notiomystis cincta
GATAAAGAAAATAAATAATAGAGGAGCTAATCGAAGATCAGATAAGGAAATATTTAGGAATATTAAAGAGTAGAAAATACATAGAAAAATATTACTCTGTAAGAAAACGTACCTATGTATGTATCTATGATACATACTTATGTATGAAAGACTGATTCTGACTACAGAAGAACTTGTAAATCTTTCTACAGATCAAATGATTTAGTAGACAGTTTCCTATTGTGTAACACGGTATTAACAAGGTAATACAAATTCTTTACCCAGCCTTGCTCACACCTGCCAAATGAACAACATGAGTTTGCTAATGCTTTCAAAAAAAGCAGTGTTTCAAGCTAAATTTAGAATCTAAAACATTTTTTTATTTTAAAGTGTAGTTCAGCTTGAGTTTCTTGTATCTCATAGGTCGCTAGTTTTCTTTATGTAAATCAAGTGTCACGAGGGAGCTCCTTTTGGACATAACTAAAAATGTGTTGATCCTGGTGTGGCTGAATATTGTGACACACACATCATGTTTACACATTCAGAAGTAAACATTTTTGTAAATATTTTGACTGAATGGATTCAGTGTGGTAGACTTCCCCCTCGCCCCATCCCTGCCCCAGAAAGTGAAAAGGTGTCCACTTATTTCTTTTCAACTATGCAGATGCTGCCATGAAAAAAAATATTCTCAGAGCCTGTCTGCCTCTAGTTCTTACCATTAAGTACCGATGCACTTAATAAATATCTGTTTCCAAGTGGATTTGTGTGTAAAACTTAATTCAGCATACAGAGAACGAGAAAATATCCAGTCAGGCCTCCAGCTTTGGATACTTAAAAGAATGAATGTCAAAACAGCTGAAGGGAGAGAAATAGATATTTGAAATCTCTCCAAGAGTCAAATGCTTTATTTATGGTCAGCTTTCAGGAGCTGGAACTTCTTCCTGGATTTAGTACTTAAGCCATATAGGGTATGCATAACTTCTCTTTATTTTTCCCTGCTTCAGGACTTACTGAAGGGAAGAATGACACCTTGCTCTCTTACATACTAGAGAATTATTTAATTCATTATAAAGAAAACTAAACTCAAGAACAAGAAAATAAGGTAATTTTCAGAGGGAAGAAGAGCCTTCTACTTTTACCTGATTTAGAATTAGTAGCTCTTTTTCAGGGCATTATATCTCAAGTGGAGTTTCTCCAAGTAAATAACACATGTGGAGACTTGAAGGGAAATTTCTCCATGCTTCCCCAGTTTCTGTCTTTGAATGCACACTCAACAAGAATTCTGGCTGTTGGCAGGTATTGCTAACTATCCTGTTGGTCCTGGTTGCTGTTTTGAAGTTTATGTCCCCATATGCTTTATAACAGAAGTCTAAGTCTTAATATTGGATTCTGGATTCTAGCCTGGGGAAAACAATATTGCAGAATTCATCATTACTTGCATAATATTGTATTGTCTGGTTTAACGATATATATAAAATAAAATGGTGAACTGCTACTACTTTGGAAAAATTTTTCCTCATTAGAAAATGCATGATTTACTAAAACTAGGTGGTGAAGGTCGGCATTTGCATTTTTTTTTAAGTAACAAACCTGTCTAGAATCTCGGGTTTGACCTGGACATGAAAATAAATAGTGGTAAAAAATTCAAGCTTTGAGAGTCACAGAGCCATTAAATTACCCTCCTGAATAGAAGATTTTCTTTTAGACTAAATATTTTGTTAGTGTTTGGGTTAATAGAGGGAGCTCTTGAATTATGACACATTTCTAATAGATTCTAAAGAGTACAACCTTATTCCTAAAGAGCACACCTTTGTTCCTTGAATTACTAAAATTGAATCCCCCAATGCTTAAAATATTTTGAAGTAGCCCACTTAATCAGAATGGTATATGCAAGATGTACAAGTGCCTTTTAAATACATATAACTGTGAAAAAAGGGGCAAGAATGGCAAAACCTGAAACCAGAAATTAAAGCTGAAATAGTTTGCATCTCATAAATCATGCAATGACAGCAAATATTCACATATTTTATTAAAAGTTTCTGTAGAGCATTTCTAAGGAAGGATATCGTTTGTACATAATAATAATTAAGACCCCAAAGCTTATCACAGAGTCTCTGTGTGTTATCTTCATCAATCAGTCAATAAATAAATCTTGGTCACTTCTTTAGATCAAAGCAAAAATTGTCAATATAAATACACGCATAACACAAATTGAATGATATTCGAGTGTCATGTCTCAGGAAGATTTTTCAAATCCACGTGTAGCAGTTAAGCTAATGCTCCTGACAGATGTAGGTCATACAAGATGGGATTTAATTTACCTGTCCCAGCCACCTGGGAGTTAGGCAGTGTAATGAGATCACACTTATTAATTAAGGAATTATTTACCCATTCTGACACAGGTATTCAAGAAAAGAAAAAAAGTTCTTTGTGAACATAATGTTTTAATTCCTTAGACGTTTAGCTCTAAATACCTCAGTCTTAAACTGGTAAATTAGGCTGAATACAATGGTTTTGTGACATTGGCTAGACTAGAACTCACCCTTATGCTACTCAGGCCAACCACACAGGGCTGTAGTACCTGTGAGAGACTCACGTTCTTCTGGCAGATGGAGACAAGTTTCATAGCTAGGTCATATGAAATGACATCAGATGTCCCTATTACTGCACTGTACACCTGGATTTGTCTATCTGAATCAGGAACAAAGTGTCAATATACAGAAACAGTGAACTTTAAAGGAGGTGGTGACATATACAATGTACAAGATACCCAAAGCTCAACTGAGAAGATTTCTAGGCCATCTGATCTACTTCTCAAGTTTGCTCTTGCTTTGAGGAAGGAGTTGGGACCATGGGACTTCCAGAGGTGCCTTCCAATCTAAATTATTTTACATTTTTATGGTCTTATAAAGCCCCTGAGGGTTTATTCTGAACCTGTCAGGATACTCATAGTGTACTTAAATGTCTGCATGTCTTCTCTGATTTTTATTAGTAGAAACAGGGGATATCAGGGTTGGAAGAATATCTGCCCTGTATTTCTAATTATTCTCAGCTGATAACATGCAGATGGATATGTTTACTAATTTGTAAGTGCCTGAGCACGGCAGGGATGGAGAGGGCTTACTATAACAACTAATTTCCCAGGTAGTTCAAGTCACTGTGTACTTCTGCAAGGATCTATTTACATTACAGCTCTTCTTATGCCAGTGTCAGGCTAAGGACTAGACACACTAACCTCTTACCAAAGATGTCAGTAAATATTTAATTTAATACCAGATGTGAAGCAGACATATCTTTTCTTGGAACAAAATGATTATAAGAACAATTCTCTAAAGGAAGAAAAATACAATAAATTTATGTAATGAAGAAGGACAACAAGAAGTCAGGTAGATCCAGAGGGTTAGGCCATTTTCTTGGATTATTATGTCATTAGATTTACATATTAGGGCTTGAAATGTAGCAATATATACATTATTCTAATAATGGATCATAAATAAGAAAACTTCAGAAGGAAGTTTTTTAAGGTACTTAAATAACATATTCAAAGAAATAACCTGTATAGTTATCAAACATTAATAGAATTATATTGAAAATACACCTTCTGTTATCAGAAAAACTTCCTCAATGAGGTTGCTATCTTGTAGCAAGCTATTTTGTAGTGGCTTGCAAAAAAAAGTAATTTCTCATAAAAAGGAACATGCCTACCTAATCACTTTTCTACTACATGAAAATCAAAAAAATCTGAGAGCTTTTGTTCCTGAAGCTACCAAACTTTTCAGCTGGTGTCCCTCAGCCATTCATATGTGTTAAAATGACATATATATGACATTCATTATGATTTGACATCACTGGATTAATTAAAGGCACTGCTTACTTGTAAAACATATTTTTGGAAGTGGAAAAAAGGAAAGAGTCAAGTTAGCAAATTTGATCAGCAATGTTTCCAGTGGCCATGAAGCACAGTGTGAGAACCACTATCCTGAACTGTATTAATATTTTTCTTACCATTTGTTTACGCTGTAATGCTATTTCATGTCTCATCTTCTAGTGTTAGAAGGATGAATTACTTCTTCATTTATCAAATAAAAATCTACTTACTTACAAAAGTCTATCTGTCCCCTGAAAACTTCAGAAATGCATTTTAAATTAAACACTTAACTTTTGTGTCAAGTCAAATTGCTATGATTTTATTCTTCACTAGTTACACTCTGACATATACATATTTTAAGAATATTTAAAAAAACCCCACCCCCAAATCAAAATAATTCCTATTATACATTTCTAATATCTGGATAAATTATTCTGAAAAGTGATATGTGTGTCATCCCCTTATCTACTTTATTTTATATTTTCTTAACATAAAAAATCTTTACCAAATCCAGTTCATTTTTATAAATAATCCTCCGAAACATATTAGCTATCTTTGTCTCTCTCCCTCTTCTACAAAATCCTCATTATGTGCTGCAGATGTGGAATCTAACAGATAAACTAGAAAAAATGTTTTTTTAAGTGAATTCCAATATAGCACAATCAGTTTTTTACTGTTTGTATTAAGTGATGTGACACTGGTAAGTCACTGTGAACAATCATGAAGGAAGTAGAACGTTTCAAAAAATATTGCTGCTTTTCATAATTAACCTCTGCTGAGTAGCAGTAGTGGTGATTGGTAAAACTCACCCACCAAGTTAGATAAAATAAGCTCTGTAAAATTGTGAGGTGGACATCTGGCAAACCACAAGTACATATTAAAGACAAGTTTTAAGGCAATTAAAGCTTCACATTTATATTTCATTAGTTTTCTATACTTAAGTAAGCTGAAACAATTAGGAGCCTTATCTTTTTATTTTGATTTGCAAGGTTTAATGAAATCCCTAATTCACATAATACAATTTAGGATAAGTGTCAACTAGAAATTGCAATAACTTTCTGGAGTAATTCAAATAAATGTATTGATTATTCAGATCTTGTGTTTGTCTGTGTTTGTGCCTTATATGTCCTAGTAGAATACATGGTTTACTAGAAACCTTTTTCTTAAAGTCTTCACCAGGCTAAAGATTTTCCTTAATATCATTATTTCTATAGAAGGATTTATCCATAGGAGACAATGATGAATTCTTCCTAGGCAAGGGTGAATGTTCAAATTAATTTTCTATTTTGAAAATTATAATAGAGTTTAAATTATTCAATAAATATGTGTAGTATTAAATTCTAGAAACTCCATAGATTGCTTGTTGTGAGACTTCTATACATCAATCACAGAAAATCTTCTTACAATAAAAATTAGCATATATAGCAGAAACTTTTAAATTATTTTGATCTAGCACGGTATTTATATCTAAAGGGACAGAAAAGAACTATATCCAGAATTTATATGTAAATAAAGAACATTTAAAAAAGTTTTAGACTGCTTTACACACTCCAAATATAGCTGAAAAGAAAAAGCTATTAGTGTTTCAACATTTTGACATGTAAGCCCTTCATAATCAAGAGAGCACTATAATAAACTCCACTTATATTAATTTCCAAAGAGAAATAGTATAATCACTCATACTCAGATAAGGTTATATTCTCAGACACTTCCTTATTTCCTTCTACTCATCAGGGAAGTTTCCTTTTTTTGTGTGAAATTGAAATGACAAAGAGCCATTAGACTAATCATACTCACAGAAGAAGAGCTCTTGGCATATTTAGTTAATCACAATTTCATAGCAAGCATAATAAAAAAAAACCAGTATAGACTGAAAGATCAAGGGGAAAATTATCTTTCTTTTTGACTAAGTCATTGAACTTGTTTCAAGAACCCTTTTCATTTTTTGTGGGTGGGACCCTCCTGACCAATTTGCCCCATACCTTATCAATTGAGAAATTTCTTCATGACATGCATGCTCTTTTAACAGTTGGATTATGCATCTGTAGAGCAGATGTCAGAAAGAAAAATGTGGTTTCCTATCAGAATCTGAGTATTTTTATACTTAGCAGTGGTTACTGGAGGATTTTTCTCCCAGCAAATATAAAATTTAGTGTGGTCATTACTGATTTTACAGAGCAACCCCTGACTTTCCTTTGTTTACTGAAAACTTTGTGTAACAAACATGATTATACTTTAAGCTAGAGGAAAAGAAAATGCATCCAAATTAAGTGTAATAGTTTCTGCATACAGCATTCTAGTGTGTCCCAAAACATCTCAATCTTATTACCCAATCTCTTGTTTTTATTAGGTATACAATACTTCTCATATAGCAAGGTTAGGATGGTATAATGGTACAGTGGAATGAAAATAAGAGAGTTTCGAATCACCAGCTCTGCTAACAGGAAATTGCTTTATATCTCTGCACATTATTTTTTCTTATACAATGAGATCAATTATACTAAAATAAACTCATATTTATATAGCACTTCTTTCAAACCAAGCAGACAGTCATGGGCTTGTAAAAAAGCAGACGTTTAAATAAGTTGTTCTTTTTTCAGTTATGTGTACGTCCACTAGTTCAAGTAGGTTTCATTACTTTAGAAGTTCACAAAAAATATATGTTCAAGGCATATTTCATAACTGTATTTATACGCTACTGAGCAGAGATTTATGCGTGAAAAAATTGAAATTTAATAACGAGCACCAATTGCTTTATTTAAAGAATTGTTTTCAGCATTCTCCTGAATAATATTGTGTCCATTTTTCTGTATAGTATGATACTAATACAAGCTGCTCTTCATTTGTCACATACATTAAACAAGATTAAGTCTTGTCTAGGAATGGGTGCACAAAATCTAGACTACTACAACAGGAAATTATATCAATGCATTTTAGTCAGATAAACTCTTCACCAAAACCAATGCCTTCCTTGGAATACTGTGGGAAATTCCAATGGCTTAAATAAAATTATTTTATGTAATATGCAACTTACTACTGAATCTTTTTTCATATAATATGCAACTTAGTACTGAATCTTTAAGGCATTTCAATAGTTTATACCATAATAATATGTACTTTGTACGTATTTTAAACACAAAGTAGTCTGACATGTTTCAAGTAACTACAAAAGAGTCAATACAATCCTATGCTTTAACTCCTCCCATGCTCCCAAATACTAGCTCATTTTTATCTCATTTTGCCCACCTGCCTTCTCATCCTCAAGATAAGCATAATTTTTTATACTATAGTTTACCACAATTATTGTTTTAGGGAGAGAGAAGAGTTTAGAAAAATAAATTATTGTCACAAGTGAAAGAAAAATCAAGTGTTTAGATCCCAGTTTTATTTAGGTGCTAGCTAATCCTCTAACTGCTCAGTTTTTATGAGACTTGTTAAGTACGTTCAGAAGAAGGGATTCAATCTTTTGAGGAATGTTGCTGATAGAAATTTAGGCATAGAATAAGTATTGAGTTCGATTATTTGCAATAAAAATGGGCTTTTAAAATATAGTTCTCTGGCCATACATTTTCTTAACTTATGACTGATATTTCAATATCACATTTTCATTTTTGTTTAAATTATAGCATTATACTTGTTAAAATATTTTGATATAGAATTGTACCAAATGTAGACTAAGACCACAAAAGTAGATAAAAAGTAGGTACAAGACAGAGTTAAGAGAAAGGTTCAAATCCATTAACTCATAAATGTAGAGAAGTGTTAGGCACCCACCTTTCAATAAAAAATTAAATCCTTGCAAAACTAAATGCCTCTTGTCATGTGGTAACTAATCATTCTAAACTCTGGAACTCACCTTAGGGACAGTCTGGGGACAGATGAGAAGGCATTAAGGAGACAGGGCAGTGAGAGCCAATGAATGCAAATAGCTAAACTTCAAATGTGCTGGGCAGTGGCAAAGAACCTCCTTGATAGTGTACATTCATATGTCACCTAGGACACAGCAGGCCAAGGCAATAACTCTTTATGACAGCCTCAAAAAATGTAAAATCCCCTGGCAAGTGGCAAGAAGGTCTGTGTGCTAGGGTTATGTTGTTCTGTTTTTCTACTCAGGACATAAGTAGTGGTGCAGGTGGTGTGTTTCTAGAGCTTGTTACAAGTGTGTCTCACTGCTGGTGCTCAATCTTGTGTAATTGTGCTGGCAACTTTTCTCTCACTGGGGAGTGAGTCCAGGCATAAACTTATCTTTCCAGTTTCTGGTTCAAATAGCCTAATATGAAGATATTTGATAGTTACATAGTTATACACACATACATGTGTAGTTATATTGACTGCATATATATAACTATATATTTTTTGTATGTATACATATAAACCATATACACAGTTAAATACTTGTGTGTATGGGATTCCCTTGAACAGTGATAACACTGGTCTGAAACTATTTACCTAAGTAATCCCATAAACTTTGTTAAAATTAATAGCATCATTAATAGATTTTATTTAAGTTGACTGTAGAAGTGAATTGAAAAAATTGTGAATTAAGTAACACAATGGCATGAATTGGCTCATTTGGAGCTGCAACAAAAAAATCCAAACCAAACCAAACCAAACCAAACCAAACCAAACCAAACCAAACCAAACCAAACCAAACCAAACCAAACCAAAACCAAAAGAACCCACACAAAATAAAAAACACAAAACGAAATAAAAAGAGTGTTTTTCCAGTCTCACCTTATAGCTGGCAGTGGGGGTTTTTTTCATATTTTTGGTCCAATAAAAGTTGTATTTGTGGTAGCTAGTTACCTTAAAGCTGTCTGTTTCAAAAGGTTGGAAAATCTTTGGAGTAGCAATTAAGTGGTTCCCCTGACAAGGGCTACAAGGAAAATGGTAATCATAACAAAATGTTTAAAGTACAATGATGCCATTTAAGTTGTACTGAACAAAAGAAAAAATTTTTATTTGTCTATCATGTCAAGGAGTAGATATTCACTGAGTCAGCCTATTAATTAACTATGTTTTCCAAGAGATCATTTATGCAGCTGAAGAAATGGCCATCTGTAATTGGTCCTCTACCTCAGGGGAGACAGGGACAATTCTTGTTAGGCTGGAATGACACAAATCTGGATCCTGACCAGCTGGAGCAGACTTTCTTCTTCCAATATGCCCATATTTCCCTGCTGAGAAACCTTCTGCCAGAACAGGCCCCTGTCAAAGTTTTCAGTGTGTCTTGTCCATCACTATTATGCATCAACGTTTTACTCTGTAATAGGTCTGTAGTGAAAATTTGTTATTTATCTGTTTTCATCTTTAACGAAGAAAGATATGCATAATAATTTAAAATCAAATTGGGTTCAAATTGTTTGTTTAGGGAGCTTCAAAACAAAACTCTCTGTGTCTTACAATACTTTCTCTGTAGCATGATTTAAATATATACCTTTAAGAGAAACTTTAAGCCACTTTCTCAAATGTGCACTTTTTACACATAAAATCTGTTTACGTCAATAGAACATTGTTATTAAAATATCGAGAGACAAAAATCATGTAGTAGCCAGTAGTAACACATATTGAATGTTGTTTTTCACCAAAAAAACCACCAAATTATGGTTAATTTAAGATGAGTACCTTTCAAATTACCATTTTCTAGTCAGTAATTTATTTGCCGCAAATTATTCCTATTTCCAGGTGTTTCCATATCTGTGGCTAGATTAATGTTCTTAATTTGTCATTATTTTATTTTATCATGAATTAAAAATTGAAAGTTGTAACACAGTCTCTTACTTTCTTTCACTTTATAGAGAAAACTGTATAAAAAAATAAAGCTTCCCATACATAGAGCTAATGAGCGTTCAGACATCCTTTATTAGGTGCCAGAAAGTGTTAATTAAATTTAGTGATTTCTTTGACAGAACTTAATTTCTCTTTCCAAATTAAAGGTAGTTTTATTATTGTTACCTTCCTTCCTTTAAAATTCCTGAGGATATGATTGATTTGCAGTTCCCAGTAATACAGATGATGGCATTTTGACTTCATCAGAAAATTTTCTTGTTTTCATTCATTTATTCTTTCCATCACTTTTTATCTATTGCGTTAAACACCAAAGATTTTGGTTGATTTCATGGTTTGTTTGTTGTTTTTTTTTTCCACATCAGAATGTCTAATTAATTCTAGGTGGTTGAAATAAACTACCTGATCAATAGGTTCTGTGGCTTTAATATTTATGGTAAAAGATAAAAGGAAAGAGTTTAATGGAAGATTACACTCTTGCAGTGCTACTCCACAACTAGAACATAGAGTTCAATTCTGTTATGAATTATATGTCACCTGAAAGCTCCATTTTACCATCCCCCAAATGCATTCCTATGTCAGAAGGAAACTGTGGGAGGTCTGCAAGGACTGAGGTATTTAATCTAGCATTTAGTAAATAAGCAGGGTGGGTGGAGAGTAGAGAATGATTTGTCATTTAAGACTTCAATTCTAACACATAAACACAAATCTCTCTCTCAGAAACACCCCCTGAATTCAGCTGAGTCCCAGTCTCAACACAGAGCTTTTCCACCTTGGGTTTCATCTTCAGGGTGCAGTGGAAAGCCCAGGTGTGGAGTTTACGTGACAAGGTGTGATTGTCTTCACTATTTATTGGCTTCTGAACTAGGCTGTTGGTGCAAGTTTTTCCTTATTCTGCCTCCCATATCTTTCTAAATTTCCCAGCTATCCTCTATTTTAATCTATTGGTCTCTACTAAACAATGGAAAAATTTTGTACACATCATATAGAGACGAAGCCTGTTCCTGATCCAAAGCATCTCCCTTCTTTAGGTTTCAAGAACCCCACACAGAGACATGTCTTCCACTAAACTGTGACTTTTTCAGGCCTCAATATGATTTGATTTGCTGTATTTTCATTCTGACTATCTTTGCAGCCTCTTCTGATTTTTGTTTGAAAATATTTGTGGAAGAGAATGTTTTTTCATCTGAGTGTTCAGGCAAATGCCAAATGCTGGGATAATTTAATTACATACATGCATTTCAGATGCAAAAAATGTATTACACAGATAGTACATCAGCTCTTGAATACAGAACACCTAAGAGGAATAGTTAAACAAGAGGGTGTTTGCCTTGTGTTTTGTTTTGTTTTGCTCTTTCACATCAACCACTTGTCAAGTAGAGGCAAATATATTAGAAAACAAGAACTTAATAACAAATCCTGTCAACAGAAACACGAACAAATTAAATAATCAAATTGCATGAAATTGTATATGAAAAGTTTTTTCATCTGTACCTAATCCATAATGATACTGACTTAATGAATAATAAACAAAGATCCAAATTAGAGGTCTAAATAAATACATATTTATGATGCCATTTTGCCTTGTATAGAAAACCTGTCTTTTAAATTATATACATGTATGGGTGTGTGTCCATTTCAACGTAAGTTCAGTGCACAAAAAATTACAGATATAAACTTATACCTGTAAGTATGATTTTTAAAACACCTGTAATAGTAACAACTTGGTAATTGCCTCCTGCTTTGTACTTTACTCTCTTTAGACAAAAAACAAACCAACCTATCCATTTTAAAGTAAGGTTTGTTAACCTTAAAAATGTCACAGACATGACTAATTAATTAATTAATCCAGATAATGGACTCCAGATAAATAACAATGGTGATTAAAAATTCTTTTTGAATTTATAAATAAAGCAAATTCGAAAGGAACCCAGGGGCTATCTAGAATTGAACCTCCTGCTCAAAGTATGGTTGACACAATTCAGATAGTACTTCAGGGATTTGTGCTACACTTCTACCTCGCTGAGCAACCAAAATCCTAGGAAAAACATCTTCAAAAGCTGAAGAAATTCCTCAAAATACATGTCTATTTTTCCTTAATATATTATTTTCCTAAGGGTTATGGTTGAATAGTGTCTCAAATACATTTCATTTCGAATAAAAAATGTGTCTGGTTTTCCAGACAGAAACACAGAATGGGCCCTGTTGGAAGGGGCCACAGGAGGTCATCTGATCCAGCATCCATGCTCAAGCAGGGTTATCCTAGAGCACATTGAACTGGATTGCATCCAGATTGTTCTTGAATCTCTCCAGTGAAGGAGACTACACAACCCCTCTGGACAATCTGTTCCCGTGCATGGTCACCTGCAAAGCAAAGTTCTTCTTTTCATTTTTAGGTGGAACTTCCTGTGCATGAGTTTCTGCCTGTTGCCTCCTTGTCTTACCCTCAGCACTACTGAGAAGATCCCTGCTCCATCCTCTTGGCACTCTCCCTTCAGACACTTACAGACATTGATGAGGTCTCCTCTCAGTTGTTTTTTCTCGAGGCTGAACAGGCCCAGCTCCCTCATTCTTTCCTTGCAAGAGAGATGCCCAAACCCTTAATCATCTTTGTTGCCCTCTGCTGGACCTGGTTCAGGAGCTCCAGGTCTCTCTTGTACCAAGAAAAGCTCCCTTTTAACAGAGGTTAAAGGCTCATCGGTGACATCTGTAAAACTCTAGAAAGGAAAACAGAGAGTTTATAAAGA
The DNA here is from genome assembly GCA_013398075.1 of Notiomystis cincta. Lineage (NCBI taxonomy): Eukaryota > Metazoa > Chordata > Aves > Passeriformes > Notiomystidae > Notiomystis > Notiomystis cincta. The sequence continues at coordinate 47,561 of VZRX01011091.1, forward strand.
ATTACCTCATTTGTGAAATGTAGATGTAATGAACAATGTCTGCTACCCAAGATGGCAAAAAATGAAGGGCGGAAAACGTAAATATGTAAATATAAATTATATGTAGTAATATAACCAGGGAAATAGCTATCCTGTACCCATCTTTAAGGCTGTAAACTTACTGCTCTTGTATATATAGTTTCTTTTTTCACACTTATATCTGTCACTGGTTGCTGTGTTCTCTTTAGTGAGAGATACCTTTCAGTATATCACTCATTATTATCACAGTGTGACAAGTGATTTTTTGTGCTTTCAGGAAGGTGGGGAAATCAAAATATGTTCACTGACTTAAAACATGTTTTACTTAAAGGAAACATTTTATGGTACCGATAAGATTTTGCTTGTTTGTTTTTTTATCTTAAATTGTACATTAAATATTACAACTAATCCTATAACATGTTATTTGTGCCAGGTAAGGTAAATACCTTCTGCTCTGCATTATAAGAGCCAGCATCCCACTGTTCTCATCTGTATCTCTTAAAAGAACAGGTGCAAGGCATTTGTATACCAATAAGTCTCCCATGATACCTTCAGTCTGAATGGATGAATTGATGGAAGCTTTCCTAAGCTGCAGAAAGCTTTTTGTCAAATGTGTTTTGGCAGGGAACTAGCATCTTGTCATGTAGTTCTGCCACATCATATTATTCTGTACAATGTAATATTCTAGCAAAGAAATGTGTTTACATTAAATCTTACCTTCCTTCTAAAACTAGACAATGCTAAGAGCAAAATCCTGGTTTTAGCCATTGAAAACATCATGTTCCCCAAGTGCTTGTTAGTCTCTGCTCAAGGCTGGATACAGTGCAGCTGCATATCCGTTATCAGGTGATTGAGAAGAGCTGGATGAGATGGAGATGAAGCAAACCTGTCTGGCACCTTCCTTGCTTCATGTGGGAGCAGAATTTCTATGCAGGCACTTTGAGTCATAGCTGGAGTTAGGTTGCCATCTTGGCCCTGATCCTGGCCCTGGCCCATGGACAGAGACTTTTGCCATAGGCTTGGGTTTGCCTTGTCTCTGAAGTCTCGTCTGACCTTTAGAAACCTTGTTCACAATCCCTGTCCCAGCCCTTCTCTCTTGGTTAGATACTGTAGGACTGTGACTCTTGAGGAGTTTCTCCTCTGTTGGCCTCTCTCACTCTTAGCTCCCAGCTTCCTGCTTGATCTCATTATTCCCTGACATTTAAGATCATGCAAAAATTCTGTCTTTAAAACTGGAAAAAAAGAATGCTTCAAGATATTTTGGTAGGTGATCTAATATGAAATTTGAAGATAAGAACTGCTAAATAACATAATGGTTTTATATTTCCATGACACAACACAGTACTAATAATTTAACTTTTAACTTATGAGAGAAGTAGTTTAATAATTCTTCCAAACGATGGGAATTGAAGAGGGAGATGTTGATCTCTTCTCCTTGGTATCCAATGACAGGATGGAAATGGTTCAAAGCTGCATCAGGAGAGGTTCAGAGCTGGCATGAGGAAGCATTTCTTTACCAAGAAATCAAAACTGGCCTTCTGGAGATGTATTCAATACCTGAAACCTGTCAATATTTAAGAGGCATTTGAACAATGCTCCTAACAACTTGCTTTAGCTTTGGGTCAGCCCTGAATTGGTCAAGCAGTTGGCACCAGAATTAAGGAAAACATTAATGTTTCAGCTACCAAATATTGGTCTAAATTCATTATTGCTAGTAACAATTTTTTTTTTTTTTTTTTTTTGGTCATGGCAAGTATAAGACTGTTAACTAAGAATTTTTGGTCACTAGAAAATTTTTAATATACATACTGATATTTCCTAGAAAACTTACTTTATCTAGGAGGTGCTAAATTTAGAAAGATAGAACAAAACCAAGATTAATAGATAAAGATCATTGATTGATGTATCTTTCTTTCTTTTCTCTTCTTCTCCAGAATAGATGATATTTGAATGAAATGGCTGCATCTCAGATCTTTCTCACACATCTCTCTTGCAGGTTTTGGATCTTCCACATTTTCAGATGCTTTCACAATTCAGAAAACACTTAAACTCTCTCCAGGATTTCTTTTTTCCTTTGGGACAAGTAGAGTGTTGCAAAGCAGCTGTTGTGGTTTAACCTTGGTATGCACATAAGCCCCACACAGCCCTTTGCTCATTGGGGTATCGAATCAGAAAGGCAAAAGCAAGAAAACTAATGAGTTGAGATACAGACAGTTTTATAGGAAAAACAAAACCTGTGTACAGGCAAAGTAAAATAAGGAATTCTTTCACTACTCTCCGTGTGCTGGCAAGGATTTAGCCATATCTAGGAAAGTAGGGCTTCAAAGTAGCCACAGAACAGTTAGTTGGGAAGACAAATGCCACAACTCCAGATATACTTCCTTCCTCCTTCACTCCAGATTGTACTGCTGAGCATGACATGTTCACCCCAGTTTTTACTGCTGAACATGATGACATATGGTGTGGAATATTACTTTTGGTTAGTTCAGAGCAGCTGTCCCAGCTGTGTCCCCTCCATCTAGAAAAGACATGGACCTGTTGGAGTGGACTCAGAGGACCTTGGTGAAATACTTGATACTTGTTGATGTCCAGGGCTTCTGGACAGGGGAAGGTCTTGCATAACGCCTGAGGGTTTTTTAGTTTGGCATTTTTTCCTTCTTCATTCTCAGGGATTGCAATTCTGTAACTCTTCATGTTTTAAAAGTACCCAATATCATTAAGAAGGTTATTGAAGTCATTTGGTGTGTTATGAAATGAAATTCTTAGTGTCTAGGTCACAACTAATCCAATATGTACATCTTATCTAAGCCATTCATTGTAGCTCTGATATTATTACAAGAGACAGGACATGCAAAACAGATGTTCTGAATAACCTTCCCCTTGGATAAATCTTGAAGGGGTATATGCCAGTTGTTCCAAATTTCTTTTTGCATCAAGTCTTTCTGGTTTTCTTTTCTAGAATGTCTTGAAACCACACAGCTGTGTTCATGTCAAGGAGAGGAAAACACTTTATTCTGTGCAGTTCTGTTACCACTGCAACACAATAAAAAAAAAGCCTTGTTTGATTACTTATATAAAATTGATCACCTATATTATGTGGTTTAACTGGCGGTGTCTGTGTTGCTGATAGCACTAATTGTGTCTTTGTTAATACTGAAATTTAGGGATAAAATTATAATATGGTTAACACAGAAAGCATATAAACCCTTTAGATTCATTCTGATTTTGATGTAACATAATAGAAAAAGTAAAATAACCATTTAATGATTATTCGAAATTGTTAAAATTTATGTCAAGTCTGGAATTTACCATGAGTGCTTCACAGAAATATGCTATATAGCATAGCCAAATGACACCAGTCAGATAGTCTTATAAATGCTCTCAACTGGATATATAAGCAAAGATCTCTTTGAAAATGTAGTACTGTAGCCTATTTATAGGATCAAAAGGCAATTTGGGTTTGAAGATACTTCACCAAGCCCTCTAATCTGACCTCTTGGTCAAAGCAGAGGCTGCTCTGAGGTCAAGACAGGTTTTTCAGTGCTCTGTCCAGGTGTCCCGACAGTTTCCAAAGACAGAAACAATAGAATCTGCCTGAGCAACTTGCTCTGTTAACTGAGTGTTCTCATTGGGAAAAGGTTTCTCTTCACACCCAGAAACTGCCCTGTTTCAAATTATGCCCACTGACTCTCATCCACCCATCATGCTACATGGCTTAGTGGTGGACTGAGCAGTGCTTAAGTTAATTTCTGGATTTAATACTTAAAGATTTTTTCCAACCTACATGATTCTGTGATTGAAGGACCTGTCTCTGTCTCCTTTCTGACTTCCCCACAGACAAATATATATTTTTGTTAAGAGCCCCACAGGCATCTCTTTTCCAGGCTGATCAAGCCCTAGTCCCTAAGCCTCATCCCATAAAGCAAATGATCCAGTCCCAACTGCCCTGGTGGCTTCTCAATGTCTTTCCTGTACAGGACACAGTTGTTAGAATCTGTGTAACCAGCTCTGAGCAGAGGTATGAATAATCACTTCCCTGGACCTGCTGACTGTGCTTCCATTAATGCTGCTGGCTGTCTTTGCTGTCAGGGCACTCTGCTGCCTCATGCTCAGCTCAGTGTCCCCCAGGGCCCTCAGGGTCTCTTTGCCAGAGCTGCTCCTTAGCCTGTCACTGCCCAGCCTATCATTTCCAGGGGGCCGTCCCTATCTGGGGCAGGACTCTGCATTTTGCCATGCTGAATTTCATGAGGTTTCTCTCAACCCATTTCTCCAGTCTGTCAGTGTCCCTCTGGATGGCAGCATCTGCTTTACCTCCACTGTGTTCCCTCCTCAGACAAATCTATTGTCATCTTCATGAAAATAAAGCGAAGTTTTTCTTAAATCAAAGATCTTAATAGTCTTGTTTACAAAATGGGAATGTTTAGGAGGGAAAAAAAAAGATAACTGAAATATTTAAGATAGTTAATACATTTCTACTCCAAGTGTTATTTCTTGACTTTTTAAGATCATGTACTTAGACTATTGCATTATCAGTAGTGATTGGTAAGTCAAGTTCAAATGAAACTGAAGAAATATGATTTGATGCAGCACAGAAAATTTTACACATTTTATACACCAGATTGCTTTGCAAATGCATTCCTTGCAATCTGCCTTTAGGCAGCTGGAATTGATAATATTGCTATTAACAGATGCTCTAGGCATAAAGAGACAGGAGGTACATACACTGCTCAGAACCAGAAAATCTTTAATGTGGTGCAATCTTTTGTAACATAGTTTTCTATAACAAGAAATAAATGTGATGAAGACTGACTAGATCAGCAATGCCCTATCTTCCAGTTTAGTGGTGATAAAGGGCACATGTTATTTTCTTACTATAAAGATTTTTTAGTTTTCATGAAAAATTAAATGTTTTAGTAGTAATGAATTTGTAGTAGACATTTGACAAGGACATGAGCAATTTGAAGATTAGAAACATAAGTTTTTAACACTATGAGTACTCAGTTATTCACTCAGAAGATGTGAGTTCCCTAAGTGTAATAGTCAGAAGGAAACACCACCATACCCCTAGGAAAAAACTCCAAATGTTCCAAAAACAAACACAATAGCTTGAATCACTCCCCTTTACTAGACTACACTCTAAGAATTTCACTTTTGGACTTGGGAATCAGAGGTGAGAACTAGACTTCTGCTGGTGGTATCTAATGCCTTAGTAGGGCTTTGACTTCCTCACTGATGTATGGCAATGACTCTCTCAAGAAGGTTACTGCACATACACAAAAAAAGCTTAAACTGTTATAACTCTATCATTAAAACTGCCCATGTCTTGCTGGGAAAACAGCAAAAGAGCAAATATAATCCATTAATCATTGCCTTTCTAAAGTAAATTTTAATATCCCAGAAGATATCTTCCACTTTTTTCACCACTCTGCTACTATTCATTTTGTAACAAAAGAGTAAAAATTGTGGCTTTACACAATTAACATTACCTGTGTCTGTGCTTTAGGCCTAGGACAAAGACCCACCCTTTGATGGTGGGAAGGAAATGTGGTCACTTTGTTCAGACTGTCAACAAGTGTTCAATTAGTGTTTAGTAGGGTGTGAATATCCTGCTGTTATAAAATGGGCTTTTACTGGTGGCTGCTGTCACAGAGATCTTAAGAGGTCATGAAGAGTTAATAAGTTTTCATCAATATACATGCCAACTGGGTCTGAAACAAATGGCAATCATAATAAAACTTCTCCAGAGAGCATGAAGAACGACTTAACCTCCTGATATCAAAATATACTTGCTGATTTGTTTTTTAGAATAACCTTCTACTTAGAGACATCTGAGGTCAACACCATATGTATTTCTATCAAGAATACTTAGACAGAGGAAAGGACCTTACTTTGTCTTGTCAAAGGTTATATATTCAAGAAGGAATGCAATATTTTCCATATTATAAGCAGTTCATATCAACAAATCATGAAAATCAGTGAGAAGAAGGAAGAAAGTGTTGTTTTTCCTATCTCCTATTGGTCTGTTTGTTGTAGTGGAAGGAGACAGCATACCATGTTTTTAAGGTTTGCTTTGGTTTGTAAAGTCAAAAGTCAGTTAGAATTCCAATCTGTCATTCAATTATTTTTTTTCAATGGACAACTTTTCATATTGAATTAATTCCTTCTCTATAGAAATTATAGGATTTTATTGTATGTATTCTTTTTTCTTTTTAATGTAAACTTAAACTTATCTTTTTTATGTCACTGACTGTCCAGTTATCATAGGGGTATAAGGGGTGATTCTAAAGTAGTGGGTGGTATATCATAAATAATTCTTCTCCACTTTTGCAAAACTCATTATATTTACAAAATGCACAATGAAGTTATCTGACCTATTCTGAAAATGTTTCATCTTTCAAAATTCAGATTTTGAAATCAATCAGTGTTATTTCTAAGATTATGAATCTTCATTGTATTCTCGCTTTCTTTCAAACAGTCACATTCAGTGTAAAGATCTGGAATAGTTTCACGAATTTATCTAGCATTTTACTTTCCAGGCTTGTATTATGGTAGAAAAGACAGAAATGCCAGAAGTTTGAAAATTTATTAAAAGTCCATTTGCTTTTAGAAGGTTGACCTTTTGTCTTGCTGCTTTCTAATATGGCCACTTCAGAGGCACAACACATACTTAAGAAATACTGAGATTTTCTCAAATGAATATCAATAATAACCATTATCTTCACCTGATGTGAGTCTTTTTTATTTGTTATGTTATTTACAAGACAAATTAAATAGAAGCAGGAATTCAATTTTTTCTTAATGCAATTGAAATTGAAAAACTGGAATAAAAAAGCATAGTAAGAAAAATCCTGTCATTTTAGAAGAGTAGAAGCCTGTAAAGCAGTAATTTTAGTAAGCTCATCACTAAAGAGATTCTGGCTTGCATTACATATGCCTTGCCAGCAAAAAACATACTTCAGTAGCTAAAAATAGAGTATATGTGGTTTCATCTCAGCGTTACAAAACTGTTTTGCTGATCACAATTTATTTGATAAGAGACAAATGACAGTGAAAACTGAGTGGTTATGTCAATGATCAGTTGTAAAATAAAATGTATTAAGAAAACCCAAGTTGTGCTGTAATTTTTAAATATCATGTTAAATTTGCAGATCTTTTAAATCTGAAAGCAATAAATTTCTGAGCAATAGGGTCTTTAGTAATGATATTGAGTAGATTACCATGGATATTCCAGAAGGAAGGTTTGCAAAATTCTTTCTGTACATAAAAAAACTAAGTAAGTTCCCTCATGGAATTAAAAAAAAAAAAAAAAAAGTGCAAAATATAATGGAA
>VZRX01011091.1:54929-121826 GCA_013398075.1 Notiomystis cincta
AAAAATTCCTAAAGGAAATAAAAAAAAAAAAAAAAAAGTGCAAAATATAATGGAATACAATGGCATCTGGAATATGCTCTCTAGGTGAAGATACAGCTTTAGTAAATAACATGGTAGAATGTAGGTATTTGTACAGTTTGTGAAGGAAAAATTTTACCCATATCAATCCTGCTTCTCAGGATCCTGGAGGTAAGAGATAGGAAAGGCCTGTTATAATGAGTAGAGCATTCTCTTGTAAATGCAAAGTTCTTATCTTGTGCTATGTATGATATGTTTTCCAGAAATTTTTATACAGCAACTTTAAATCACTTACAAAATTTTCCATTTCTCTCCATAAAATATTTCACAGGTTCCTGGGAAGATTATACTACTCTGGCAAGAAAATAAGACAGGAGGCAAGGAAACTGCTGATCAACAAAAAAGTCCACTGTCCACTGCAGGCACAATTGTGAACTTCTGGGGCTCTATCCTGGATCCTGACTGCAGGGCACCATGAGGTTGCTGTGGCCTGCCCTCCACAATTCCCATGCTGTGACACCAGACCTGGGAGGCAGGGCTGCTGCATGCCTGGCTGTCACAGTGATGCAAACTCAAGACAGCACAAACCCATCAGGATTTAGGAGTTAAACTCTTCCAGGACTGTCAATACAGACACATCAGGCTCCTTTCACAAGACACCCCAAGACTCATAAATGCTGAAGGGTTCTGGTGGTTAGTATGCCAAAGGGAAAGCCTCTGCAAGACCAGTCATTTGCAACACAGGATCTCCAGTTTTTCTCTAGGACCCTTCCACAGTCTTTGGTTTAATTTCTTGATGCCTTAAATTAGAGTTGTGTTTGCTTCACATTTAAAGGTACAAAAAAAACTAATTGTATAATGATACTGATTTAACTAGACTGTCAGCTGCTTGCTTTCCAGAGTGCAGAGTGGTGATTCTGTGATTATATTAGCAATCGATGAAGCACTTGCTTCTAATTCCCTTTTATCACTTACGTGACAGAACATCATTCACAGCAATTTTCTGTATTATCGCTGCTTCTTTATGAGGGTTACAGTCCTTTTACATTTTACAGTTTTACCAAATTGCTTTAAAAGCTTGAGTTTATTATGAAAGAAGTCATTGACTAGAAATAAAAATTGCAGCAGCTGTGTAACAAAGAAGTTCTTAGAAATCTGCGGACATGAACCAACTGTGCATAATTTTCTAAGGGATTTTAAATTAAGCATATCCGCAGTACTGAATTTTAATTAATGGAGCTGAATATTCTCTTCAAAACTTGCACCCACATGATATGTTGTGAGTACTTGGGGAAGAGTCTACCAACAAACATGACTCTCTCTCCTCAAAGAAAAACCCCTCAGTCTTAATGAAACTAAGGTTTACCAGTGATGGATTATATAGAGAAGTTTGGGATTTTTTATTTCCTGTTCCGAGGATAAAATATCTCCTCAAAGAGCACAACACTTCTCTTAATCCTCTGTGTATTTTGCTCGTGTATTTTATTTTATAAGATGTGTGGGTAAAATGCATAAGTAGTCACATAAGAAGGCATCTGAAAATCTCCACCATGTCTCTCTTTCCACATTATACAGAAAAAAATCTGTCTTCCTATGCCTGGCCACCTGAGTCTTGTACATGAGCACCTCAACAGGGCAACTGTGGCATCCCTCTGCCCTGAATTCCCCCCCAGCCAGCTGAATGTAGTGTTCTCCCAAAAAAACAGTCTTGTGGCTTTGAAAACGCCCTGCTAAGGAGGGCCTAATTCCCAGCTCCCCTGCTTTGTGAGACTTCAAAGTGGTAATTTACAAAAGTGAGGACAGAGGAGCGTGGCATCCTGAAATTTCAGGTAGTCTTGAGCTTAAGGAAGAGGCCATAAGTCTATGTAGAATCAACCAGATTTCCTAAATTTCTATCCAAGCACTGGATCCACTAGCCCATGAACAACCTAACCTTTCATCTGGCACTACAGAAAGTTTTCTATTTTTTTTTAATTTTGATTTAATGGAATCTTCACCTAAGTCATTGTAATTGACTGGATAGATGGTGTTGGAAAAATCAAAGCCTGGCCTGTAAAATCATGAAATAACTCTCCTGAGAAATTAAAACTTAGTTTAAAATAACAGTTATTAACTCAAGTTTAGTGAAAACAAAGCTTAACTGACACTATCATGTAGTTCACTGGGATTTGTCCAAGGCCAAACAGGTACAGGTCATGATAACAAAAGCAGATCTTAGGACCATCTTTACTTTTTGACAGATTTTAATTCCCTTAAGCGAATTATCCTCTGAATGTGAAAACGGTAAGATCTTGTCATGTTTTGAGTGCACAAATTTCAATTATTTTGGACTGTGAAAGAAGGATTTCTCAGTAAACCATAACAAATAGGTCTGTTCAACTACAGAATACCCTAAAAATACCAAAGAAAACAAAACATGAGTTATTAATATAAAAATATACAAACTATAATTACAGAGTAATTAAATGTAATTTCATGTTTCTTTAAAGTGTTTGTTATTTAGTATTTTCAAGGACACTGATTTTTTTCAAGATACAATTAAATGACATTTAGAATGGTGAAATAAACAACTGTTTCCTAACTACATGACTGACTATTTTTGAAATATGATCCTGCTAACTTTGAAATAACTATGCAAAATTGTAGAACCTCTGCAGTAATGGCTAGGGATGTATTTTACAACCCCTGAAACACACTGAGTTGAGAAAATTCTGGTTTATCCATGATATAGAAAGATTTGCACTTGTGACTATAAAGACTCAAGCTAATTGCATTTTGTTAAGGGCTTGAAAAAGCCAACATGGGTTTTTAAAACTTCCTGTAAAGGAATACAATATTTTTATACAACAGCTCTCTATTCCAGCTCTCAGCATGGCATCTTGCTAGGGAGAGAAATGACAATATTCTGCATAGCCTCATTAAAAAAGAGCAAGAGGGGCTTATTTTTCCCCCTAGTTGTTCCATTTTCTCCCTGGGTTCTGCAGAACTTACTGAAGATGAGTCCTTAAAATGGCAAGAGCAGGTTTTAAATGTTACATACAAATTATTTTTAGGAGTGAGCATCCTTGATAAAATATTGCAATTCATGTATATGCAACATGTTAAGTATACTTCAGTGCTACAAGCTTGATTTACATTTGTAATAGATGATAATTAGTGTGCCAGGAGGAAAATCAAAGGAGAGATGATGATGTGGTGAAGAACTTGATTAGTGATAACTCTGAAGAGGGTGAGACATGAGAGCCAAGAGACACATCATCTTACACTTTTCTTTTATTGGACAAGGAGACAAATATCGTTACCAAGACTGATGTAAAAAGGGCTGATGTACTCTCGAGCCTTCTTTGACTTAGTCTCAAGAGAAATACCAGTTATCCTCAGGCCAAGCAACCCTCTGCTCTGACAGACAGGGACAGGGAGTAGAAGGGACGAGGCAGTCAGTGACCTACTGTGCCACTTGGATACTCAGAGGGTTGGAATGGTCTGTGGGACTGGGTGGAATTCACCCGAGGACACCGAGGGACTCAGCAGAAGATGTCACCAAGCCATTATTTATTGTCAGTCCTGGTTAACTGGGAAGGTTCCAGATGCTGGAAGCTGCCTAATGTGATGCCATCCACAAGAAGGGCCAAAAGGAGGCTCCAGGGAAGCACAGCTTTATCAGCCTGGCCTCAATGCCGTGAAGGGCTATGGAACAGATCACCTTGAGTACAATCCTGTGGCATGTACAGGACAGCCAGGGGACCAGGCCCAGCCAACATGGGTTTAGGAAAGGCAGATCTTGCTTGACCAACCTGACCTACTTCTCTGACCAAATGACCTGCCTAGTGGATGAGAGAAAAAACCCAGTCAGAAGTTTAAATCATATTTGCAATGTGGGAGAGGGTTCACATAAGTTTTTCTCCTGTGATACAATCATGAATCCCATAGCTGAAAAGTGTCTTCAGATCTGTACAGTTATTAAAACTCCTTTGTCTTAGGGAAATGTCTTTGGTGAGTCCTGTGGAACCAGATTCTATATAAAAACTGTCTTCATATGTTCAAAAAGAATGCAGAAAACAATAGTAAGCATCAGAAAAGAGCATAAACATCTGGTTTCATGGTAAAGCAAATATTTATAGAGTTTTTTTACTTAAAAGCAAAACAGATCCCTAAATAACGAAGTCCCCAGACATACAGATACAAATGTGAAATAAAAAGAATAAAGAAATACTTGGTTGGAGAAACAGAGAATAGTTTAAAATATATTCACATAAAAAATGCAAAAGAGAAAGAAAGAAAACAGAGTAGGAATGAATAAAATGAGAATTTCTTTGTGAAGGCGAGAAGTTTTAGGAAATAAGAAGGGTAGGTGTTGAGTGGAGGCTAATTTTTGGAAAAATGCAAAGAAAATGTGTAGCAAGATGTCCTAAAACCAGAAAAACAAACAAACAAACAAACTGAAAAAACCCCACCTCGCTGAATTTAAGAGCTATGTCAAAAGTAGGGAAAGGCTATATGAATATAGGTTGGTCTTAAAGAAAAATTAACAAGATGGATGGAACAAAAAGAAGCTTGGACAATAAACAAACATGAGAATATGAAATGTACACTGAAAAGGCTCCTGACAGAAGTAGTAAAATAATCCATAGTACATCCTTCATTTTGCACAAACTTTTAGGCTTTTCAACTGACTGGATAAAAATCACAGCAAATGTGAAAGTACTCAGAATAATGAAGATTAAAGAGTTCCTCTGGATTTCCTGACCAATAGAAAAAAAGGAAAAAAAAATTGATGAGAAAGTGAAGGACAGCAAAGCGACTTGAGAATGGATGGTGCGAAGGAATTCACAGATCCGTTACTTCAGTGACAGTTTCAAGAAAGATGAATGATTTAACCCTGGTGTCTGGAATCAGGGCTAAACACTATTAATACAATAAATGTTGAGAAGGTCTGTGTGAGAAGATCACACACTTTTTTCTGCTTTTGCATGCCTATGAACAACTATCATATCTGAATTTGATTAGATACTATCAGATCTATAGGCATAATTTGTTGACTAACTACATTTGCTCTGTGAATGACTTCATGATGCTTGGTGCACAGGAAATCCTATCTCCTGTCTCTGTCTTATTGTGATATAAGTTTATTATTTCTAGTTCTGGTATGCCACTGAATACCTGATTTCACTGGCCCTGCCCTGAGGCGACACTTTGACATGGGCTTCTGTGAAGTTGCTGGCTCAGTACCACAAGGCCAGTATGATGCAATGGTCCAAGTGATCCATGATCATTTCACTGAGAGTTTCCAAGAACAGCAGTCATATGCAGCTTTTAGTGAGCTTTCAAAACATCTTTGATGCTGAAATCTTCAGAATAAGAGTGTCACTGAAAAATCACCACAACGTATTTGTTTTGATGGTGTAAAAACAAGGCAACAGGGCTTTTTTTTAGCATGATTTTTATGTATCTTTCCAATGTCACTTTATGAATCAGTTTATCATTAGTCTTCTAACTTCTGGCCAAAGAAAAATCAAGAGTTTAGGGGCAAACTATTGTAACTCAGAGAGATAGAGAAAATTTATGGGTTTCCTGGCACAGCAACATTTTTACCTGCCAACAGTTGCAAATCTAGACACCACAGTAAGTATGACTATGAAAGAGAAAGTATGCACCTCTCATCCCAGTATTTGGCTTAACACTTTAAAATACAGTATTTTTTGTGTTGTATTATTTTCAATCATCCATGTATAAAATTATTAGCAATTTAACAATCACAGTTTTAAAAGACTACTCTACAGAAATTTATAACAGTGTACATAAGACATTACTCTGAAAACTCGATTTTTAATCATTAGAGTAATTTTCTGCACCTACAGTAGAAAATAATGCCAAAGAATAATTTCTTCTTTTGTTTGTTTGACATGTTGTTGAGCATTAAACTTTATTAGCAATCAAGACATTAAGCAAATAAAAATAATTAATCTTGCCTATGCTTATTACTGTGCTCTTTATGATCTTATCTTCAAAATTTTTTCAAAGTAGTAGAACTACTAAAAATGCGATTAGTTTTCTTGTGTTTCATGTAATGTAATGCTTATTAGAAGTAATTTGCTGCAGCAGAGAACCTTCCTTTCATTTTAAATCATTTTTTATGGCTCATAAAAAAATTCCTTTTTTCTAAGCAGATTATTGATTTTTTGCTTACATGTCCTACATGTCAGATAGAAAGTGCTTTTCTTTCTGCATAAACTTTTTCATTAGATGAACATTTCTGAAGATAAAGAGAGAGTTATGGTATCTAATAATTTCTATAAAGTCTGGAAAACACCAGAATAATATTTTTGATCTAGCATTAACACCCTAAGATAATTTTTTTTTCTTTTTTAAAATGTTTTTGACATTTCATATATACACAGCTCCTCTCCCTAAGATAATCAGTTTTGCTGGCATTCCCTCAGTAAAGGTCATAAATTCTAACATGGTTAAATGGGGTCTTAATATGATATTCATAATTCTTTATGCTTCACTTAAAAGTATTTTGTTTACATTATAGAAAAGGAAAGGAAAACAATAACAAAATTAAAAAACAAAGACAATAATACATTTTGTGATATCCACAGGCATCAATTCTATTTTAGTGTATTTAAGAGCCCCAAACCATCTATTTAATTTTATTTTTAACTTCTATCATCATCAAAATAACCTAAGTGTCTGTATGGGAAGAAGAAAATAGTACATCATGTGAGGCGAGAAAATAAAGGAAGTAGAATCAGTACTATAAAGCAACACCATATAATACACATATTACTCCTCAGTTTATGTCCTTTGGCTTTAAAATTTGTCATATGCAAAGGTTATCAAATACTTATCTGTTTGTTTAGATTTTCTGAAAATATATGCAAGAAAAAATGGTGCTTCTCTGTTCTCTTCCTCCTCATTAATCAGAGAATCTCTCATGGTATGGTTCACTGAAACATTAGCATCTCTTTACCTCCTGCTATAGGGAGAAGGAAACACTCTTAAAAGCATGAACCTTATTGTCATTAGCATCATTAGCCCTGTGATGTGCCCCAAAATCTTTAAATCCTATGTACTTTTCTTTTGTTGCTTAGTATATTTTTGAATATAGGGGTTTTTTTAATTTTGTTACCTAACTCAAGATGGCATCATCGCATATTATTATTAGAGACGTTCAATTGTTAGTGTATTTTCAGTTTATATATGTATTTTATATGTCCTTATCCATTTCCTCCTGCCTGTGGTCTCCCTTTTCCTCTCCTCTGCAGCAGCAAAAGTCATGGCTATCAGCTCTGCAATTAACTTGCATGCCTCTTGTTAACAATATTTATTAACTCTGCTGATTTTGTCACCACATTAGTTTGCAGGGTTGTGTCTACTTGTGTTGAATAAGTGTTCCACAACCTTTTTCAGGTTATCTGATAACATGATAATTACATTAAACAAAGACTCAGTCAGAGTCAGAGAGATAACAACAGGCAGAGCAACCCCAGTGACTTGCTCAATGAACTGAGGACACCTGCTTGGCTTCTTCTTGGGGCATTCAAGGGCTATGACCCAGCCCTGCCAGGGATGGCAGCAGCCAGACTGCAGATACAGAACTCACCTGGGTCCTGAAGATTTTGGAGATGGCAATCTCTAGCAGCTTTGTCAAGCAATAATTGATTTTATTCTGAAGCTGTGTGCACTGTCCCTGAAGAAACACTGTAAATAACTTTCTATCATCTTGTGTCTGTATTTTTTTCACTGTAATGGTTCCCATGCTGTTGAACTATTATTCAACCTAAAATATTTTTTACATCTGCCAAATAGTCTCTCTTACTTCTGTGCTGAGTGTGGCTGAGTTGGAGTTCATTTGCCTATGGTAGCCCACACAGTGCTGTTCTTTGCACTGGCAGCTGGAAAGGTCTTGATAGCACCCCAGTGCTTTGGGTACTGCTGAGCATCTCTAACATGTCCTCCACCCATCAAAGGGCTGGAGGTGGAAAAGATTCTGAGAGGGGACACAACTAGACCAGCTCACCCAGTCTAAACACAGGGGTGTTCCATACTACTTGATGTCAGCTGCGATATAAAAGCCAAGGAAAGGAGGAGGAACAGGGTGAGGCATTTGTTATTTACAGTGTTTGCCTTCCTGAGCAACTGCAACTCATACTGAAGCTTGCTAGGAAGTGGCTGAACAGCACTCACTGATGGGAAGTACAAAATAAACTTTTTTTTTTATTATTTTTGCTTATATGCATACAAACTTTCCCTCTTTCTGCTTTAGTAAACTGCCTTAACTCAACCTATGAGTTGTTTTCCATCTTATTTTCTCTCCTCTGTCCCACCGGGAAAGGGAGTGATTGAGCAGCTTGGGAGGCACCTGACATCCACCTAAGGTCAACCCACTAAGACTTCTTTATCTTATGTGTAAAAACCTATGTGTAGTGACATTCCTTCCCTCCTTTTTTTTTTCCTTTTTCTTTTTTGTCATGTCAAGTCAAGCTTTGTGTGCTGAACAATGGATTCTTGCATGCTTCAGGTTCATTCACTCATAGATTTTTTTGGATTTTCTTTTTAATATACAGGGAAAAAATCCATCAGAGTTATATTGTCTGCATCCTAGAAAATGCCTGTGTGGCAGTCTTTGCTAGTCAATAAAAGGAGCCCCAAAAGTAATTAATTTTCCATAGATGAAATGTCAGGGTCTTACTGATGCCAACAGTCCTAATATTAGCTCTCTCTGCAGCACAGTGGATGGATCTGTTGTACATAGCAGCTGGCTCTATCTCTTCTTTATCTTTACTGTGGTACTCCTGACACTCTTAAGATGTAACTGCTATTTAAATTTTATTTCAGTCCAATTTGGGGATTTTTCAGGGTCTTTTGTTTGTTTGTTTGGTTGGTTGGTTTGTTTTATTTTAAATAGGTACGATGGTCTTTGCACTATTTTGTTTCCCACACAGTGTAACTCCTTGAATAATTTTATTCCTGCTGGAATAGGCTGCTGGAGGAAGGAGTGTTTCTAAGCTCTTGGGTAGCAACCTAACACACAGAAGACAACTTAAAAAAACCCCTTTGGCTGAGGTATATATGACTCACCTATCTATCTATCCATCTTAGCAATTACATATATGTAAGCTCTTCTGGTACTCAATAATATAATTAAACATTTATTGTTTTGTAAAGTAAATACTAAAATATATGACACATTGACTCTAAAAAGCATACATAACCAGCAGCAGCTATGAAGAGGCTTGACTGCCTCATACTCAGACACCTGTACTATGTAAATCCATGATGAAGTGGGATATAACCTTTCTCAGTGCCTGAAATAAAACTGATTTGGACTGTACAACTTGGGTTTCTCCACAGTACATCTGTTTCCAAATTATTTATGACAAAGCCTGTTAAATTATAATCCTCCACTTCCACTATCCATTTTTTATTTGGTACAGGATATGATGAGTCTGCAACTCATATTCTATTACAGATGCTGAGGAATCTTCAGAGGTTTGTGTCTAAGAGCTGTCCACCCCCCTTAAAATATGTTAATATTTTCAGCATTTTTACCAACCATATTTCATGTCATAAAACCCAGCAATCTTCAAACAATATATTGCAAGTAGTTCAACCTCCTGTTTTTATCCAAAGCAATTAATTTGCTGTTGTATTGATCCACCAAAAGAAGTGATTCCAGCAACTCTTTAGAAATTCTGTTCTCTCCTTGGCATAATACTGTCACAGAAGAAATAGTACTGTTCATGTCACAGTCTAGAGATTAGGCCAGTTTTTGTGACAAACAGGTAATCAGTCACAAATTCCTTGAAATACAACAGACAAGTGTCTGGAAATGACAAAGGATACTTGTTAGACCCCAAGTTNTTCCATACTACTTGATGTCAGCTGCGATATAAAAGCCAAGGAAAGGAGGAGGAACAGGGTGAGGCATTTGTTATTTACAGTGTTTGCCTTCCTGAGCAACTGCAACTCATACTGAAGCTTGCTAGGAAGTGGCTGAACAGCACTCACTGATGGGAAGTACAAAATAAACTTTTTTTTTTATTATTTTTGCTTATATGCATACAAACTTTCCCTCTTTCTGCTTTAGTAAACTGCCTTAACTCAACCTATGAGTTGTTTTCCATCTTATTTTCTCTCCTCTGTCCCACCGGGAAAGGGAGTGATTGAGCAGCTTGGGAGGCACCTGACATCCACCTAAGGTCAACCCACTAAGACTTCTTTATCTTATGTGTAAAAACCTATGTGTAGTGACATTCCTTCCCTCCTTTTTTTTTTCCTTTTTCTTTTTTGTCATGTCAAGTCAAGCTTTGTGTGCTGAACAATGGATTCTTGCATGCTTCAGGTTCATTCACTCATAGATTTTTTTGGATTTTCTTTTTAATATACAGGGAAAAAATCCATCAGAGTTATATTGTCTGCATCCTAGAAAATGCCTGTGTGGCAGTCTTTGCTAGTCAATAAAAGGAGCCCCAAAAGTAATTAATTTTCCATAGATGAAATGTCAGGGTCTTACTGATGCCAACAGTCCTAATATTAGCTCTCTCTGCAGCACAGTGGATGGATCTGTTGTACATAGCAGCTGGCTCTATCTCTTCTTTATCTTTACTGTGGTACTCCTGACACTCTTAAGATGTAACTGCTATTTAAATTTTATTTCAGTCCAATTTGGGGATTTTTCAGGGTCTTTTGTTTGTTTGTTTGGTTGGTTGGTTTGTTTTATTTTAAATAGGTACGATGGTCTTTGCACTATTTTGTTTCCCACACAGTGTAACTCCTTGAATAATTTTATTCCTGCTGGAATAGGCTGCTGGAGGAAGGAGTGTTTCTAAGCTCTTGGGTAGCAACCTAACACACAGAAGACAACTTAAAAAAACCCCTTTGGCTGAGGTATATATGACTCACCTATCTATCTATCCATCTTAGCAATTACATATATGTAAGCTCTTCTGGTACTCAATAATATAATTAAACATTTATTGTTTTGTAAAGTAAATACTAAAATATATGACACATTGACTCTAAAAAGCATACATAACCAGCAGCAGCTATGAAGAGGCTTGACTGCCTCATACTCAGACACCTGTACTATGTAAATCCATGATGAAGTGGGATATAACCTTTCTCAGTGCCTGAAATAAAACTGATTTGGACTGTACAACTTGGGTTTCTCCACAGTACATCTGTTTCCAAATTATTTATGACAAAGCCTGTTAAATTATAATCCTCCACTTCCACTATCCATTTTTTATTTGGTACAGGATATGATGAGTCTGCAACTCATATTCTATTACAGATGCTGAGGAATCTTCAGAGGTTTGTGTCTAAGAGCTGTCCACCCCCCTTAAAATATGTTAATATTTTCAGCATTTTTACCAACCATATTTCATGTCATAAAACCCAGCAATCTTCAAACAATATATTGCAAGTAGTTCAACCTCCTGTTTTTATCCAAAGCAATTAATTTGCTGTTGTATTGATCCACCAAAAGAAGTGATTCCAGCAACTCTTTAGAAATTCTGTTCTCTCCTTGGCATAATACTGTCACAGAAGAAATAGTACTGTTCATGTCACAGTCTAGAGATTAGGCCAGTTTTTGTGACAAACAGGTAATCAGTCACAAATTCCTTGAAATACAACAGACAAGTGTCTGGAAATGACAAAGGATACTTGTTAGACCCCAAGTTAGACCTCATCTTCACAGATGGACAGTAAAGACAACATCACATTTCAGTTATCAGGCATACATACTCCTTCCAGTCCTTTTAAAACTTTTCATTTTTGAAGCCCTCTTCAGCTGCCCAGTGCAATATGATCCCTCTTTTACCAAACATTTCAGTTACAGAAGATGCTAGAATGTATTTTTAAATAATAACTAATTACAGAAATTAAAAAAAATAAAAATCAATGCACTACAAATTTTGCATAAATATTAAAACCAGAACAGTCCATGGATTTCAAGCACTTTAAATGAATCCTGACTTTAATCATATGAAATAAGTATCAAATTTTATCTCCATTACCTTTACCTTAGATCAGAGTTGTACTTAATGCCTAGATGGTTTAAGACACCTACTCTTCAGTGATAAAGAAATTTAAAGTTTCTTCTTTCAGTCAGTGGCTCTCTATGCATATGTGGAGAAGAACTCTCAGTATAAAAGAACCTGAGTTTCCAGGGAAATAACATGCCAAATGATTAAAAATAAGAATACTGGAGTTTTAATACTGTTCAAATAAGAGAGTATTACTTAGTATTACTTTAAGCTGGACCCCTTTGCTAAGCCTTGCTCAGAGTAGCAGTAGTAGGAATTTATGTGGTATAACTGTGTATAAACAGTTCATTTATAATGTCCTGAAACTACAGTAACATTACTAGAAAACTGCAATGTAGAACAGCTGCTGCTTGTTGCCTTCAGTCTTGTTCATGCTGAGTAGGAATTACTCCAGGTGTAGTTTAATTGCAATCCACCTGGATTACTCCAAGGTTTAACTGAACTCACAGTGTAATGACAAATTTCCACAAAGACAGGTTATTGTTTCACAAGTAATTTTTTTCCTGTTGGCAAAACTCATTTAAGACAGCGCCATCTTTTTTCTTTTTTTCCACCCTTTGCTACCCCTCAGGATGCAGTGCAGTATTCACCTACCTATGAAAAACATATCTGTACATCTGCTTCAGGGAAGTGCTGCAATCCTGACCACTACAATGACAAGCATAAACTAACAACCCCCAAAACTTTAGAAAATTAAAAAGTTATAATCTAGGCTACCAAATTTTAGCAAAAATAGATTAATCTAATAAATATTTTTTGTTCAATATGATATTTGGTTCTTGAGTTTCAGGAGGCTTAAAATTCTTCCTATCTATATTTGCAGGTGGAAGAACTGAAAAAAGGAATTTTTACTTGTGTATTCCATATCATGCATGAAGGGCATACATACTTACCTAACATTTAAGATTCATCAAGATTCTTATTAACAAGTAAAGCAACTCTGACCAATAGTGGACCTCTCTAAATGAACTATAAAAAAACTGCCCATGGTATAGTGTTGTGTGTGGACCAGGTTCTTTCCACCTTCTAATATAAGCCAAGGACTTAACTCTGTGACTAATCCTGTGCTCTGAACTGCTATGATACTCACTTCCTCCACTATTTTGCCTGTTTGCTCCTCCTACTTTTGCCAGGATTTTCTGCCTCTTTTTCCCTTCCACCTTTGCTTAACTATTTCTCTTTTAAGAAGAATATTTAATAAAACCATTATATATTTTTATCAAGAGCTTTTTATAATTACACAAAAGGTAAAATTCCTTGTCTGAAAAGACATACAGACTGAAAATCTTTCTAGTGACTGAATAAATACATGAAGTATTTAGTAAACAGATTGGAGTAAGACAAGGTGGTGTTGATTTTGAAAAGGAATCCTTAAAATCTTATTAAATACATATTAGTTCTTAGGTCCAATATTAATACTACATGAATAAAAATACAATTAAGTGATGCAAAATAAGATTATGTATAAAATGTATCATTGTTGAAAATGCTAAATTCTAATGATTTCAGTAATCAGTCGCAAAATTTTTCCATTGAACATTTTGGTAATACTTGTCAAATGAGGCTATGCAGGCAATAACCATTAAGTATGAAACCCATAAGCTAGCATACCCCAAGGCACAACAGAGATTGAATCATTAAAACTAGATTTACCCTCTATCATTTTAAAAAAAAAAACAAAAACAACCCTTTGAAAATTTTGGTTAGATACGAGATGAATTAAGCAAAAGAGAAATCACATGGCTCACAAGTTTTATTAAATGTTGCTTTCCCTTCGCCTTCCTCTTCACCTTACTCTTCCCTTTTTACTTCCTGAAAAGGAATTGAAAGCAATACTAACAGATTTCTGTGTGGATTTTTTTTTTCATATTTTCAAAGTCATTGCATTCTTTTTTAAATTAGTCCTAATTTGCATTTTAATTTTACAGTCATCATGATTAAAAACAGAATACAAGAATTGCAACTGTGTTCCTAGTTGTCGTGACTTTTAACATTATTTCACACTGAAATATAGTGTGTCCAGAAAGTAAAGCTTCATTTTCAAATTGAAAATTTTATCAGCAGTTTTGGACAGTCTGACAGAAATAAGTTTTGCTTTTAGTTTTAGCAGTTATGTTAAACCATGCCCTTCGACCATGCTGGACTGCAGAGAGGGGCGTAACTTCCAATACAATGTAATTAAATATTTTCCAGAAGAATCATGGTGAATATTTTCAACTCCTCTCCTTCTACTAGTTACAAACCTTCTTATTTAATCCTCAGGTGTCCCATCTACAATTTTAATCTCATTTTGTAGCTAATAGTAGTAATTTTATCCCCCCTTGAGATTCCCTTCACCCACAGCAACCCACTCGCGACAGCCAAACTGTTCTCTCTATCCTGCTCATAGTCTCTCTCTTTATCGTTATTATTGCTCAGAAAGGAAGAGCAGTCGGAGCAACTGAGCACACAGTTGCACCAATGTACCTTCTTTTGGGTTTGTTGATGACACAAAATTGGGATGAGTGGCTGCCACAGCAGAAAGCTGTGCTGTCATCCAGGCGAGGCGGGAAGTTGGGCAGAAAAGAACGTAAGTTAGCTCAAAAAAGACAAATGCAAGATCCTGTACCAGGACAAGAATCACTCCAAGCACCAGCACAGGCTGGGGGCCGACCTGCTGGAAAGCAGCTCTGTGGAGGAGGGACGCTTCTGGTGGACAGCAAACTGTCCATGAGCCAGCAGTGTGTCCTTGTGTCCAAGGACAATGGGATCCTGGGGTGCAGTAGGAAGAGCATTGCCAGCAGGTCGAGGCAGGTGATCTGGCCTGAGAGGAACCAATCTGATTGTCATTTATGCCTCAAGATTTGTTATCCATGAGGTGAAAAACTCCTATAAGGGCTGTACACGTACTGCTTCCCTGTCCCCGGGGACGCTTCGCCCGACAGCCGATCAGGGCAGAGAAAGCTTCCACNACGGCAGCCGGCTCTTCCCCGGAGGAAGGCCCACGCAGCCCGCTGCAGTTCGGAAATCGCGCCCAGCTGCCGCGGGAGCCGCGCAGACTGATCGCAGCTCGCAGCACACACGCTCCATGTGCCGAGCCGATGCTAACTCCCTGTCGTCTGTTTCGCTCTCCGTCTCCTCTCCTCTTTGCTCCCTTTCTTTCCCCCTTTCGGAAGGAACACTTGTGTTTCTTCATCAACAGACACTTCTCAGATATAATACTGCCGCGTTTGCGCTTTATTTTCATCTGAGGAACCCATCAAAAAGAATCCTCCCGACTCCCCAGCCCAGTGAGGCACACCCGGAGTGCCGTGTCCCGATCTGGGCCCCTCGGTGCCAGAGAGACGCGGGGCTCCTGGGGCAGGTCCAGCGGAGGGCAGCGAAGGTGTGCGGGGGACTGGGGCATCTCACGAGGAAAGGCTGAGGGAGCTGGGCCTCTTCAGCCTTGAGGAGAGACATTTTCCAAGAATACAAATTACTGACGGGCAGGGGTCAAGAGGATGGGACCCGACCTTTTCAGAGGTGCCCAGTGAGTGACAGGACAAGGGGCAACTGACACAAAGAGTAACACAGGAAATTCNCCCTGAGGTGAAAAACTCCTATAAGGGCTGTACCCGTACTGCTTCCCTGTCCCCGGGGACGCTTCGCCCGACAGCCGATCAGGGCAGAGAAAGCTTCCACGGTCGGTGGAATCTCCCCTGGGTCGGGATCTCCCCCTGGCCGGTGGGACAGATCCCCGCCTGCCCGGGAAAAAAAGCCAGGGAAAGCGGGCTATGGGAGGAGCTTTAGCACACAAAAGCAGTTTAACTGCGACACGACAGCAGCACTATTTTTCTTTGTCTTCCTTGGAGGGAGCGGGGCCTCACCTGGACGGTCAGCTTAGCCCCCCTGTCCTCCTCGCCTTNGCGTTTGCGCTTTATTTTCATCTGAGGAACCCATCAAAAAGAATCCTCCCGACTCCCCAGCCCAGTGAGGCACACCCGGAGTGCCGTGTCCCGATCTGGGCCCCTCGGTGCCAGAGAGACGCGGGGCTCCTGGGGCAGGTCCAGCGGAGGGCAGCGAAGGTGTGCGGGGGACTGGGGCATCTCACGAGGAAAGGCTGAGGGAGCTGGGCCTCTTCAGCCTTGAGGAGAGACATTTTCCAAGAATACAAATTACTGACGGGCAGGGGTCAAGAGGATGGGACCCGACCTTTTCAGAGGTGCCCAGTGAGTGACAGGACAAGGGGCAACTGACACAAAGAGTAACACAGGAAATTCCATATGAATATTAGGAAGAATTGTTTTACTTTGAGGGTGTCAGCATTGGAAGAGGCTGTCCAGAACAGTTGTGGAGTCTCTTTCTGCTTCAAATTCCTCCGGGATGCAAACCCGTACAATCTGCTCCAGGTGAATGTGCTTTACTAGAAAAGGTTGATACCCAGTGATTCCTTCCAGCCTCACCTGTTCTGTGATTCTGCGATAAATTTTTAAGTCTTCTCTGATTTTACTTTTTATTCCCTTAATGTTTGTAAGCAGGAGTCTGTTTCTGCAATCATTTAGTCCTTTACATTCAAATAATACTGTGTGCCTTCCAACTATAAATGGAAAAAACCCAAAACTTTTAAACGTTTTAAACATTTCTCAGTCTTTTAAGTAAAGCTTTTATCTTCAGAATTATTTATCCTAATAATTGAAACTATTATTAATTAAATCATTAATTTAGATACTAGCAATATGGGGGAAATAATTCCTATTAATCAGAAAAGAAACCCTCCTTGTTTCATTGATTAGATTACCTGCTAATTATGACTGCTTTAATATATGAAAGGATGTTAATTATATCTTTGATTAATCAGAGTGATTTGTCATCACAGCCCTTTTATACTTTCTTATGTTTGAGAAGAAGCTGCAGCATAGTGTTTGTGTAGATAATATAAAAATTTCACAGTAACATTGCCCTCCTGAAAATAATAATTGCAGAGATTTTAAAAGTAATTTCCTGTTCATACCAAAAGAAAGGAAAAGATGACTCGAAAAGAGTAAGACTGTATTAAAGTTCTCAGTGTGCTCAAAGTGTTAAATGGAGTGGTTAATAACTGCAAAAGAAACTATTTCCAGATGATTTCAGATGACAAGCTCAATAAGCACAAGTGGAAATGAAAGAAAAACAATGCAGGGTGGATGTTAAAAAGTACCTTTTCACCTGTAGAATAGCAAATACACAGAACTGTCTAGAAGAAAAGGATACATAATTAGAAACATAAGGATCAGTCTAGGAACAATTAGACTATAATCAGGGAATAATGAAGTTTATAAAAGAATTTTTATAAAGGCCCACAGCTTTGCTACCCTGCTCTCCACATCTTCTGTTTTTAGTGTATTTTCTTCACCACAAAGTTTTCAACTCTGCCAGCATTTGTGATTTAAAGTGGCAATTTCGTTGATGCATTGATTCTGTTCTTGTCTAAAAAAGATACATAAAAAGAATTAAAATAAATCTAACCACAAGAAAAATTTGCAATTAAATGAATCCTCGTTTGCAGAAGCCAGGAATATAACTTTATAGAATTGATGAGTATGAAAACTACTGTGATATTATGTGATGTAAGTACACATTCACTGAAAAGATTCAAATATGTTCTGGCAGGATCACATAGATTCAACACCACTGTTTGTTCCAAACAGCCTGAAGAAATACTCTGATTTATTCTCGTTTCTGTCTGTCCTTTTTACCAAATATTTTGCTTCTTTTTAGAATTTTCTTTTGTGTATTCAGACAAAAGCATCAATAAGAACCGGAAAGAGAATGATTTTGCATAGTGATGCCTTATATCACTCTATAATAATTATCCAGGGGTTTTTGGCCACATTCATTTCTTATAATATTCATTTATATGGATGTTCATATATGAATGGAAAGTTGTTTCCTTCCTATGTATTTTACACAGTTTTATTTTTCTTAGCCATTTAAAAGATGTTTATGGAGTAGGATATATTATAATTCTGATTAGGCAAAAGTTTAAATCCTTTCTCTTGTATAAATACTTGGTAAACATAGGCAAAGCTGAACATTAATTTATGGGAAGGGTTGGTTTTGCCTTTTTTTTTTTCCCTCTACATCAGGCATCATAACTCTTTGATCCATGGTATTCTAAGCATTTTTAGAGACAGGTTATTTTCAGATTTTCTCTGACTATCTGGGTATGAACTACTGCTGACAAAACCATACATGTGAAGAAAATACGATAAATCAGATTTTCCTAGGAAATGCATTCCAGTGATTTATTTTTACTGATCTCCAGGGAATAACACAATTTCATTGAAAAAAGTGTGGAATAATGAAACAGCTGACATTTTAATATGATATTAATACGCAGTTTATGTCATTGACAAATCAATGCAAATTACAGACACAGAAGAAGAGAGGGAAAGGGTATGTTTTATATTACATGTTTAAAAAATGAGACCTGGTAGAGTAGAATCTAATATGTTAAAGTAAATAAGTTTAATGTTTTTGTACAGTTCTTGGCCACTTGAAGGAAGACAAAAATTTTATATATAACAACCTTAGATTTTTAGCAAAGAACCAGTAAAATATCTTCTATACATTCCTATTACACATTGCATACAAATGTAAAAATGTTTTTTACCAAATCAGTGTAAAAAATCTAGGTCCACGTCTCATTTCTGAGTTGGATTAGCAGTGATACCTGAGGAGTATCAGGTCTAGGCAGGCTTCTAATGATTTCCATATTTGTACACCCTGCCAGACTTAGAACAACTTTCTGTGGCTCAGAAACAGCAGTAGCCAAATATTGCATTTTCCTATGTGATTCCATTCAATAAACTTTTGAACC
Source organism: Notiomystis cincta (assembly GCA_013398075.1). NCBI lineage: Eukaryota > Metazoa > Chordata > Aves > Passeriformes > Notiomystidae > Notiomystis > Notiomystis cincta. Next base: position 73,821 of record VZRX01011091.1, read on the forward strand.
CAGGTAAAATTTTTATATCCAAAACATCTTCTGGAAAGTTATTCCCTGAGGGAAGCAGATATCTCCAGACCATTATGTAAAGGAATGCCTTCTCTATTTTATTCTAACCCATCACCCCCTGATTCAAACATATTCCTGTACTGCAAACAATAAACAGTCTCATCAAGTAACTCTCAACAGAGAAATTTTTATCATCTTCCCCATCATTTTTTTTTCTTGACTGAAGAGACCTAATCTATTAATTTATCCTTGAATATAAATAATTCTGTATTCTTCTTGTACCTCTCAGCAACTTTTTCTGCCTTTTCTGTCTGTTAAATGCTATTTGAGAACAGGGAACAATAACTGAATATGATTTTTAACTTGCAGACACATTGTGGACTTGGAGTGAAATAATGCACTTCTTTTGGCTTTGCTCATTTCCAATTTCATTCTCTGTAACTTTTTCTAAGCTATTTTTAACACCAGTTGAGACTGCTGTGCAGAATGTTTGTTAAGCATTTATTATAAGTAATAATATGATTGCTTCTGTTTTTCAAGTTTGTTCTTTAAATATTCATGGTAAATGACACAAAATCAGATTATGACTGACCTTGTGGTACACACTATTAGAGAATTAATTCTAATGAACAGTCTTGACATTTTAAAGTTCAAAAAGCTGCTGCTTAGAATAGAAAATTAAAGAAAATTAATGAATATGTAAAGTCATGAACATTAATTCTACCTATATATATCTGGACCAGTTTAAAGATAGCTTCTTGGAAATTTAGCAACTTTAAAATGAAAGACAACTATTTTCAGCTTAATTGATTATGTGTTTCTAAGAGGTTTTTAGGCTTAGCTATTACTATAAATTGCAGTTAAAATATCTGAGACTGTGTACAAAATCAAAAAAAAAAAAAAGAGTAGTTTATAACAGCCACAGTTCCAGTTACTTTTACAAAGACTTCAGGTGCCATCTTCAGTACCTACTTTAATAAAAAATAACTTGCCATCAAGAGAAAAATATCTGGTGCCCAGACAGACTAGATAGCTGCATTCTAAGGAAAATTAAACAATCCATTCTCCATTTTCCTAAAACCCTATAACTATACATCTGTTAGACAGACTATATGGAAAAGAATCTTCCTCCAGCAAATGTTACAGTCCCTACTATCAGAAAGCACAAAGAGCAAAGGTAGCTCAAATGGTATTGTAAGAAGCATTTTCCTAAGCTAAATCCTTTTCTTGGCCTAATGCTCTTAGTAGACTTCAGAGTTAATTCCCTGATGCATTGTGTTACTAATTAAGAATGCAAGCAACAAGAGAGGTGCAGACAGATATCTCTATTATTTATGTTAAAATCTTAGCAAGAAAAAAAATGAATAAATTCCTCTCAAACCCCCCAGTGTTCCAGAGGTTTGTGATCCTACGTTATAGATGTAAGTCTGTGACATCAGGGCCCTCAAAACTACCACTACATTATGGAGAGGCAAGTTTGATAAATGACTTCATCAGAGTGTCTGTCACCTGCCTTGATAAGATACTGTGCCTGCAAAAAGTAAAAAGTGTCATGAACTTTCTCAAGAGATAAATAATAGTTACTGTATTGAAGTTTTCTTCTTTGGTACTTATAAATCTGAAGGACCTCTGGTTTGTGGTAAGTATTCTGCCTGAAGTGGAAGGTAAAAAGGAGTCTGAATATCATGGGTGATAGCCCAAATTTCTCTAAGAAATTCAGTGTCTGGTGGAGTTATCAGTATTTCTGCCAGTTAACAAGACAGAAAATCAACTCGAGAGAAATAAAAGAGGAAAATGCATTGGGACTACAAATGCTTCTATGGGATTATAGTGTAGACAGTGAGGCCACCAGACTTCAAAGCTCCTGTACAGGAGCCACAGACAGTGTAGGATGAGATCCAGATTCCAAAGGATGTGTTACCATCCCCTTGTGATGAGACTACTTTAAAAATCCATAGTAGTCAGTGATTGCTTAAAGAATTATAGAACAAATGTGAAGAAAGGCAATTTCTGAGATACACGTTGATACAAGATAAGTAACACTAGAAATGTAAGCAGGGAGGAATATAGATTAGGATCCAGGCTTCTATTTTCTTTGTTTGTGTTTTTGCTTGCACAGCAAAAAGCCTGACCTCTTGTTTCAACTTTGTAGCAAGATGTCTGCCTTTAAGCACTGAATAATAAATCTTTTTTATACAGTTCTGTGCTACAGGGGAAAAATTAAACTAAAAAATGTTGAATCCACAGTGCATCTACTCTAGAAGTATTAAATCTCAGTAAAGAAAGACATGCACATGCCTTCAAAAAAAGTGCTCCTAGGGTGCTGGGACTGATTCTTGCAAATTGCTAGAGGATCTGTTTATCTTCTGATGATAAATGTTAGGTAGATGATTAATAGCTTCTGTGGCTCTAAGCAAGCCTTAAAAATGTCACATATACTTAAGTAGAAATTGCAGAAAACCAACCATTTTTAGACATCCTCCAGTAATTTCTAGGGATGGAAAAGGAAGAGTGGAGAACTAATTGGCATTAAAAGGGTATAGGGGGGTTAAAGTCAGGTCATCCCTGTTGAATCTGTTTGAGATATATTTAATCATGATTTTTTTCTTTTTTTTTTTACTGCTGTCACAGGACTCACCCTTATAAATCATGGTGCATAGTTGCTCTATGCTTAAAGGCCTGGAATCCAGTGGACATGTGTAGTCTGCATTGGTAAAGAAATCATACACAGGTTATGTTACATTTTTATTGGAAAAATTAGAACTGAATAATGGCATAGATAATTTCGAGAAGAATGTTTGTAAAATACTGCTTTTGTAAAACATCTGAAAGTCAGATATATTTAGATACATATGCCATTTCTTGATGACAGAATGCAGAGATGCCCCTCTGTAGGTTAGAGACCTTCAAACTATTCTAGATAAGCTGACATGACTGCTTTGTAGCGTGTGGCCTTGGTGAAGTCTCAAATTAGTAGCTACATTAGAAGTTAATTCAGTCTTGTTACTTCTACTCTTATGCCAGCGTGTACAGTCTAAAAACAAGCCATTGTGCCTTTCTTTGGGAACTGTGTTCTCTTGCACAGGACAGGTAATGCTTGGTACAGCAATTAATTACATATAAAAATGCATAATAAAGAAGTCAATTTTTTTAATGGCTTTTCAAGACTGAAGACTTTCCCTTTAGTTATGATTCCATAACAAACATCATATGTTTGTGTTGAAGAGGAAAGACTGCACATTACAAGTGTGCCAGAGGGAAAAAACCCAACATGTCACGAAAACAACTATTCTGAACATCTTTTCCCATGAAAAATTAGAAGACATTGTTTTACTGATGCTGCTTATTAGGTATGTGACAAACACCTGTTCTCTCACTCATGTTTTACATTGCAGGCAAAGTACACCACTGAGAGTCAGAGCTAGAGTGTTGTTAAACATCACTGCCAAAAAAAAAAAAGTCTGCCAGTACTTTAGCTTTTGGTCTCAGTGCACCTATAGTCATATTTATCTAGTAAAACTTCCTACTCACTCTAATCCAAGAACACTGCAGGACACCTTATGCCCTGGCTTCTTTCCCAGTTGCTGCTGCATATCTGCTCAGCGAAACTAATTTCCACAAGGAACAAAGTGCTGCAGCACTTTCTCTGTTAAGCAAAAAATTTGGATAGGTTCAACCAAAATTTCCAGGATTAATACTGCCTTCCCTCAGCTAGAATTGCAGCTGCAGTTGCAGCTTTGCTGCTGTGTTGAGGATCTGCAAATGGCAGACTGTTGCAGGCAGCCCTTCCCATGCCCACCTTAATGTATAGTACCAGTGAAATTTTCCCAAGTCTTATTTCCCTCTTGCACTAAGCATGAACTGCACATGTATAGTGTCATCATTCTGGTGGCAACAACACTGGAATTCCAACATATTGGAATAAAAAGTACATGTGTCTGCCTGCCTTCCTGTTGAGAGCTCACTTGTGAAAAAGTATAGGTTGTCGCTGTTGCCCACACTAATACTCATTTGTATTTAGGAGAACTGTGTAGGGAATCACTATTTTATCTCTTGTTCAAAGCCACAGACAGAGGTTGATCCCTTCCTTACACCATTTAGAAGCTACTCTTTGTTCAGATTAAATTTCCATCTCTGTTATTAAACCTGTGTGAGCAAGGTACTTGAGATTTTTTTCTTGGTAAGTAAAAAATGTAAATCCTTTTGTTGCAAAGAGAAACCCAGTAATCTCAGCAAGTGTTATTCAAGATGTATTTTATGCCTAATCTAAAATGGAATCTGAGAAAATAATTTTTGGATTCTCAAGGGCCCTCAGATCCCTTGTAGCAAAGGTCATCCTCAGATACGCAGATCCTAACAAGGAATATGTGTTACATCAGGCTGAGGGATACAGTGGGTTAAGCTGGACTAACAATCACCCTGTGCTCAGCACTGGTGAGGCCACACCTTAAATCCTGTGTCCACTTCTAGGCCCCTCAATTCAGGTAAAAAGTGCTGGAGCACAGTCCAGAGAAAGGCAGCAAAGCTGGTCAAGGATGTGGAGAGCAAATGCTATAAGGTACAGCTGAAGGAGCTGGGACTGTTTAGCCTGGAGAAGAGAAGCCTCAGGGGAAACCTTACCACTCTCTACAACTTCCTGAAATTTTACCTTTTCTCCCAGGCAGCTAATGACAAGACAAGAGGACATGGCCTCAAGCTGTGCCAGAGGAGGTTCAGGCTGGACATTAGGAGGCATTTCTTCACAGAAAGGGTGATTAAACACTGGAATGAGCTGCCCAGGGAGGTGTGCAGTCACCATGCCTGGAGGTGTTTAGAGAAAGACTGGATGTGGCACTTAGTATCATGTTCTGTTTGACATGGGGGTATCCAGTCATAGGTTAGACTCCTTGATCTCAAAGGTCTTTTCCAGCCTAACTGGTTCTCTGATTCTGTATCAAGTCTTAAGTAAAGTTGGGGCTCTTAAAATTCAGTGGTTTCTTGTCTTGGGTTAATTGCACTAAATATGGTCCCAGAGAAGAATATTTACCTGAAAATTAGCACAATTAACATTCTTAGGAAAAGTTCTCCAAAGCTCTAAATTATTTTTAAAAACTTGTTTCAAATTCAAACCAAAGTAGTAATAGTCAAAAATGCTATAAATGTTGGCTTTGGAAAGGAAAGCATAAGTCTGCTAAAAATTTCAGAATTTCTCAATAATCAGAAGCAAAATTTTGAGTAGGCACACATACTTTGGGTAAAAAAGGTGACATACCCAGGTGCCAGGGATGCACTTCATGTCTATACAGTTAGTTCACAACACTCAGAATGGCTGTTCATTTAACTGAACCACCTTTGGTATTCAAGGCTTGAGACTTTTATCAAAGTAATGTCCTAAGATACATGATGTTCATCTTCTCTAGCCTTTAGCTCCCTTTGGAGGAGCTAACATCTGGAAGAACTGATTACTGAAATCCTGCTTATTAAGAAAAAAGCAGCATGAGTGATTGCCTTCTGATCATGTGAGCAAAAAGAGGGCTATGATAACAGATGGATATTCTAATAATATTTGATGACTTTACAGTTCAGGTAGTTATCATCAAAATCAGAAAAGGAAAATGTTAAACTCTTTGGAGCTCCTGATTCATACTTCACACTGAGGAGTTCGAAAAGTTGAAAGTTTGAAAAGTTATTTTCTTTGAATTTTTTCATCCTTGGCTTCAGGTTCTGTAACCAGCAAAGAATAAACTTATCTCAGGGGTCTTGTCACATCCAGCAAATTCATGTTATCTTTGAAGTAGATCTCTGCCTGTCATTAATATTATTTTCTAAAAGACTTTAAAAAACATGCAAATTCTTTGGGGTTGTACTGTCAAACATTTTACCGAACAACCAGAGAGCTCCTAAAATTTTGAGTGAATTGAAATAATGTAATTTATTTCTTCTTTCTACATTTCTTTGTCTCTCAAAAATCCTTTACAAATTTTAAAGTTACTTTCAAAAATGACAATGAGGAAAGTCACACCATCTAATTTTTATTATTTTATACTCTTCTATCTGTATGCAATTCCATTAAAATGAGTTAAAACTAAGGTAAATAAAAGAACACTAAATACAACGTCTCTTTCTACTTAGGAATCTTAAAAACTAAGTAGATGAGGATAAAAATAAAGACAAATATCTCATTAAGTTTTATCTAATAAGACTTAGTTAAAACCAATTTTCTACTCCTTTTCATAACATGAAAGATATTAAGGTTAATCATCTGTTTAAATTGGAGTTTGAGCATTATGGTATTTCCTTTTCTCAAACATTACATTCTGTAAGTGGAATGAACTCTGCTTCCTGCCATATACATTGAAAAGTCTTATCTCTGGAGTCCTACTTTTCTTCAGTCTTTTCCAATTTCATAACTTAAAAGCCATTAGCATTTTTCAGAAAATGTGTGTGTTCTATTTGTTGCATTCTTTCACTATTTCTAGAAAACAAAATAACATTCATTGATATCACTTTGCTTTTTGCTGCTAACCCATAAAGGGGAGTATGGGTTTTTTTAATGCCCTTTTTTCTTAGCTAATGTATCATAAATGCCTAGATAAGAGGGTCCAAATGGTATTGCCAAATTAAAGAGGGAGCCCAAAGTGCACTTAAGTGGTGGATCACTAGTTTCCATAACTGGAATTAAGAATTAACCCATTGACTGTTTCCAGAGCAGTCCAGCCCACTCTCCACCAGACAGATCTGTCCCAGGGGAAGGCAGTCCTGAACAGAGGGAATGACAGCCACACATCATTTAGGCTCTGCACCACTCAGTAGTAGTTTTACAGCTTCAGGCTATGATTACCCTGACAAAATTAACATAGACAAGACACAGCTTTAGGCACTGGTGAGTCCATTACCTGCTAGTTTGCCTACTGGTGCTGGATCAGTAATCATTGCTGCAGACTTGCAGTAATCCTACCTAGCAACTCAGCACACTTCAGGGGATAAAATGGATGGAGAAGTATTGATAAAACCACTTTGGTTTTTAGAAAAAAATAATCTAAGTATGGGACCAAGCCACACCATATGTCTTGATGTTAGGGTTATAAAGTGGGCCCTGATCCTTTGTATTTCTCTGTTGGAATATGGATGAAAACACAGAGCTGTGTGGAACACAGTGACAAGGATAGAAGGAGGATGGAGGAGTAGCCAGCTTTGCAGCTTTGAGGAAGAGTGCTTAGAGATATGTGGGGACCAGGAAGAGGATAAAAATTAAAGTGCTGAGCCAAGGAATTTTAAAAATGATCCTAACAGCAAATACATACCAGGAAGTACACTTAAACAATGGAAGTCAGAAAAATATTCAAGACAGACTATTTTAGGAGCAGCAGCTTTCTTAAAAAAAACAGGGAGAAAACCATGAGAGTTGGCTTTGGGCTAGACATGGAACAATATAGATAAAAAAATATATTTTATTTCAGTATATATAATTCATGTAGTATAAGCATAATTTTAAATGTCTTATGCTACCAGACTCCTTGAGCAAAAGAGAAGCAGTTTTGTCTATTTCTTCCATTTTTATCCATCCACCTATCCTTATGACAAACATAAAGAAGTGTATCACTTTCAGGACACAAGCTGAACTAATTTTGCAGACCTGTTGAAATCGCTTCACTTTTTATGTGATAATATTGTGTTATTCTACACACAGCAGAATAACCCATATTTGAATACCAAAAAAATTACAAATACCTTTATTTTCATCTTTTGACTCTAGACTATTTTTTTTTTCTTTGAAGGCAACTTTCATTTTTAAGAGCACATTCCTGCCACTTAGAGAATCAAGTATGATTCACTTCCAAGACTCTGATTCCATATAGTATGGAATATACCTTTGGTCAGATGGCTTTAACTGTTTCAGCCACGTTCCCTCCCAGCTTCTTGCAGCCCTCCAGCCCTCTTGCTGTCAGGATGAAATGAGAAGCAAAAAAGTAATTTTTGCTGTGCAAGAACTTCTCAGCAATAACCTCACCCCAATCTATATTAACATAGTTTTCAGCACAAATGCAAAATATAGCCCCATGATAGTTACTTTGAAGAAAATTAACCCTATCTCAACCAAAACCAACACAGACTATTGTGGTATCAGAATTTTCCCCCCAAGTGAAAATATACGAAAGACAACAAAATTAATCAGGTTTTGATTTTGGTTCCAAACTTACTCAGCCTTCATTAGTTGGAAGTATCAACAAATTGCTGAGTGTTAAATTACTTAAGTATAGTGTTGTTCAGTATTTCCGGTTACTAAGCTTATGGGAGTAAATTATTTTTTTAGATGGTTTGCTTGAGGTATATGTCAATTTTTTATTTCTCTAGGGTGTTGGTTAGAATACTCTAGGTTAGTCCAGCTGAGACCAGCAGCTGGGATAAAAAGAATTATTCAGCTTTTGCTTATGACCTTTAAATGTGCACTCAATCATGGAATTCTCTGTCCTGAAATAGAGGGAAATTGATGGTAACTACAGCATATGTCACTAAATGTTGCCTATTACAAGATATGCTCTGAGGTTTAAAAAAGCTCACAGCAGATATAGTGAAGTAATTCTGAGGCAAAGGAACTTCATTGTAACCGTTCTGGTGCCATCTTTTTGTGTTGTAATGGCACATACCCACATTTTGTGATCTAATATCTGGATGGGTGGATGTATTTTCTTTCTTGGGCAAAGTACTTAAGTGCAGCTATGTGTTGACATGAAAATTAGGTGCAAATACATTTTTTCCCCAATATAATAATTATTTGCATTTCCATGCATCTCACTGAAACAGTTAAAATTTTCAGGAAACAGGCTGCTGACAAAGTGCTTCTGCTTTATCATACCTTTAAATATTGGGTAAGGAAAGCTTGCAAGGGCCATTTTGAGTCATCATTAGAAATTAACTAATTGTTTAAAGCCTTTTACAGACTGATAGTAAGCATGCACATGTATATCTTTAAATTGCTCAAAGACAGCTAAAGAGTAATTATTTCTTTGTGATAAAGTTGAGTGAACTCAGATTGTTCTGGACTTTATTTTAGCTCTACACACTTTCCTCATCTGGAGTTGGAAAACAGTAGTAACATTTCTTCACCTAGGCCTATTGCATAAGTAATTTACTTTTACCCACATTTTTTTCATCCTCTCCATTTGACTTGTACATTTTTTGTAAAAAAATATATGCTCTCTTTTCTTGTTTAAGTGCAATGTCTAGTAAAATTAAAGTCTTCCCTTTAATGGTAGGTTTAAAATAGATCCATGATAGAAAAATAGGTGTTTAACCATAAAACAGGGTTTTGTTATATACGAATCTGAGATCAACTTTTCATATCATCTACTTTATCACAAGATCAGATCTTCTTTTCCCAGTATTTCTTTGCTAATTTATAACAGGATAAAAATAGAAATATGATTTTACAGTTCAGTTTTAAAATATCATTATGAATATTAATAGTAATAAATTTGAGTACATTCATAAGTTAGGTAGAGTAAAGAATGAAAATGATACTTTTTGCTGTTGCAATTTTTGCCTAACATGGCTGAAAATAAAGTGCAGATTTCCATAGCTCAAAAAGTAAGGTGATGCCACACAGTTTTAGAATGTGTTTTAGAACCAGAATAGCAATTCACTCTGTCTAAGTACCAATTAGGGGACTAGAGTTTATAGCTCAGAAAAGAGTTGATACTTTTTTTTATTATATTACTAAACTTGTATCTGAAAGCTCAGATTTTGATTAGGACTCAGTTATTCCTAAACGTAAGTCACATCAAATTTTGCTATAAATTCCAATTGCAATATATGAACATAAACTCTAAAAGATTTTTAAATCTTGAGTTGAAGCAGAAGGAAGAAACCATCCAGAGTCATCCTCTATGCATATAACTAGCTCACACAGTCACATAAAGGTATTTTTTAATGCACCCATTAATTTCAGGGCTTCATTGCTGAATCTTCATTTTAAGTGGACCCAAGCAAGGGCTTCCAGACAGGAAATATCTTTGCTGATCTGTGCAATTTCAGTATTACAAATAGCACCGCCAGAGTGCTATGTGAATGTCAAGAACATAGGTGCAATATTTTTTTATGATTAAATGTTATTTATAGTGTTTTCAAAACCTGTTTTCTTATTTTTCCAAGGAGACACTGTACAATACTTTTTAAAAATAAATATTAGTGTTTGGATTAGTGTTTACCTTGGGAAGTAATATTTATAAGTTATTAAATATTCAACTCTAACCTTCATATTACAAAGTATTCCTTTGTATAACTTCCACTAAATATTCTGATTATATTCAGATTTATAATTAAAATTCTTTTTGAGGTTTAATAATACTACATTTGGATAGCTACCTCAGAATGTTAAAATTTTCTGTGATCTCAGCTTCAGTTTAAAAGTGCTCTACACTCTACAATCATGCTTCTTTATGTTCTTTGGACTGCTGCACCATTTTGTCACTTCTAGACATATAATTTGAATTCTGTATGACTCAGCATCTCAGGAATTTTTCAAGGCAATCTATATATCTAAAGTTCCAGCTTCTCAAAAAAGACCTTGAAACTGCTGATGATAAAAGGCATGGTAGAGTCTAAAGAGAAACAGATTTAAGTAAACAAATTGCATTACTGCCATTAACTTTGTCATAATTAGATATATGTGAAAATGTTAATAGGTAGCAGTTTGGAAAAATACATGGATTCACATGTGAATGTGTATGTGTAAATATACACACATATATGCACATATACATATAAATAGATATATGAGTGAGTATTTTTGTGTGCATGTGTTATCTATGTACAATTGCTAAAAAATTAAGGTTTTCAGGGCCCTTGAAAAGTCTTGGAACCAGATCTTAAAAGAATGGTGATCTTAACCCTCGGCTGGTTCAAATTTTGAATAGATTATCTGAGATGGGATGGCTCACAAAATTTAGAAGATATCTGTAACTATTTTATAGATTGCTAAACAATCATGATTAGAAGAAAAATGACACAACTGCTTTTCTTTACAAAAAGAATATGTTGTTAAATTTATACAGGCAGAAAATATGAGTTTGAAAGGCTGAAGTCACAAAACAGTCTTTAATACACTCAACAGTCTACAGTTAGCATATTTATGAACTTAAGCTTTACCAGCACTTAAATCAGAAACTTTAAGAGGCAGAACACAAAGATTTTCACTAATTGCAATTAATGCCTGATTGAATGATTCAGTTCCTATCCCTCTCTTTTTTTCACTAGGAGAAACTATGAGTGGGAGGTTGTTAACATCTTAATATCAATATATTAACTTTCTGCCTTTATTCCTTCATCAAATTCTCACACCTAGAGGGTAGCAATGATTCAATTTAGCATTGGATTTTAGTGTATTTGTAACAAACTAATCTATATATATGATTTTTTTAAGAATTTAAAAAATCTTTAACATTTGTCAGTATGGTTGCTCATTTCTAAGTATCTCCCACATCACTCCAGGAAACTAATTTTATGTCAGGGTAAAGAAAAGAACAAAAACCTTTCAATGAGGTGCACTCTCTGGTTGAACCTTTATATGGGAGCAGGAGGATGAAACAGCAACTGGAGAGACTTATGATTCCTGTGCAGTGTAGAAACAGCCAGAGTATGCACTCCTAGCAGTGACATCAAGAATACAGTATGTTTTGACAAGCACAGTGACATCTCTGCATAGCCTGAACTCTCTGCTAAGACTTTGGAGAGAACAGTTGCTTAGGCCTCAGTGTTAAATACATTTAATTGTAATAAATTTTTAGCCTTGTGTATACTCAATATACTTGTATATGAGTATGTCATTTCATTAATTTAAAATGCAGCTCTATGAGGTCTTCTCTGCAACAAAACATCTCATATATTTTATGGGCCATGTTAATCATGAATAACTGGGATATGCCAGAAGGTTTGTAATATAAACTAGAGTAGGTTTATGGTAACAGTCAGCTGGCCTGTCACAAAATAAATACATGCTATGGGTAGAGGACATTAGGACGTTTTCATGGATCCTTCCAAATCACAGTTTACTGTAAGAATAAGATTCTTGAATGCTTTGTACTGCAAAAAACTAAGGAACTGTTGATTCCAGATAACAATCAGGCTATTATCAAGAAAAGGAAACCAGAAAACTATGGATTAGATGCACAGATACTGAAGGGCAGAGTGCTTTTTAAGAAAAGGGATTACTAGGGATTTTTGCATAGGGTACCAATGTTCTCAAACAGAGGGATCAGCTGATGGCTGGAGAGTGACAGAAGTCTGTGTTGCAATGGCCAATGTCCTCTTCAGCTGCATAGTATATTTCTGCTCTTCCTGGATGTCCCTTATGTCCCTCGAACTCCCACAAGACAGTGGACATTGTTTGATGGGAGGTCTGCGAAGCTGCCTCTTGACACCAGGAAGGATACCCATAGATCCTGTGTCAGTAACAGCAGGTCTGTGCACAAATCTCAAGTATTCAAAAATTGCTCTAAATGTATATGTTTTGGCATTTTAATTGCTTTCCTACATTTATGCATCTAAATTTAATTCCATATAATCTGATACTGAGAAATACCATGAGGTATTCATCTACTGCTGTCCTCTGGAGGTGTCATTTAATCTGAACTTCTTTTTTTAACTGTGAAGGATATCAGGATGAAATTAACTCAGTCCTAAAGTGCTGGCTTTCTTTTGCATTTTAGCACTAAAGATGACCACATGTTTTGACAAACAGAGCATTTAATCTCGGAGGTTGTAATTACACAGGCGAATGTCGCATTACTTACGGCAGTATCTTTTTCACATTGTGGAAAACATAAATATTTCCAGACTGCCCTGAAGGAAATAATGTTCCAACACTGTAGCAGAAATGGAGCTCAGTATAAAACCTCATAGAAAAGAAAGGTGAACATATTTTAAACCTCAGCTGATTTCAGTCTCTCACACTGTCATACCCACAAGCCCCAAGACATGTATAAACAAATCGTGAGTGTCCAAGTACTAAGATGCCAGTATGCAGATAGTTTGCACAGGGTTCTTTGCATGGATTATTAAGGGTATTGATTGTCAAGCCCTTCCCCGCACTTCCTTGGTTCCTCCTGAGGGCATGCTGGTTTTAAATGTCTTCTTCTATTCTTTAGGAGCTGACAGTAATATTGATCTCTATCCTGCCATAATTCTTTGAGTTATCAGGATTTAGTGCCTGTCTCTGTTTTAGAACTGGTTGTCTTGAGCAATTGTAGGTAGCAGTGTGATAAGATCTTGTTGACCTGGTCCAGTAAATGTTAGCAACATAGGACATTTTTAAAACCTTTACCTCACTCATGTTTTGCTCCTGTGTGTTAATATGCACTGTGAATCAGACTCTTTCTTGCTTAGGTCCATTTTCCCTTGGTTAGCTCCTTCGGTGTCATTGCCAGCTTCAATGTTGTAGACACTCACCTGTTTGCCTCTCCAGGCCATTGCACCTCCTCCTTTGTTTTTCCTGTAATGCCAGAGGCACCCAACTGGTGTTCTGCCTTGAGGGACACCACCACCATGTAGGAGTGTGACTACAGTGCGCAGCAAGGGGAGACCTGGCTCTACCCAGAGCCCCTCAGGCTGGGGCCAGTGGCCAGGCAAAGCCTGGGGATGGGTGTTCAGAGTGTATCTGGCAGTCTCTCTGCCCATGGGAGGGCTGGGGGCACCATTCTTACCTCCCTTGCCCAGGGTGTGTGGGACAGTACTGCTGACCTTCCTGCCTCTCCTGGCAGCCTCCAGCACAGGGGCAGAGCTGGCCAGCACCGTCACAGTGAGTCAGGCTGCCTCCTCCCACACCTCTCCAGCTCCTGAGCAGTGCAGCAGGTCAGCCAGACTGGGTCATCATCAGCTACAATGCTGGCCATAAAATCCTTAGAGATGGTCCTGAAGAGCCAGCATTTTTTTACCTCAGTTCCTGAGTTTTCTCATTTTTACTCTTCCGACTCTCTCCCCTCATCCCACTGAGGGAGAGTGAGCAAGTGGCTCTGTCAGATCTTGCCAGCCTCTTTGTCAAATGGATTCACTTTCCTAGTCAGCTACCCTGTCAGTGTTGTGTGGAGAGAAGATCTAGTTTTTAGATTTTTTGCCTGATTTTGATTTTGTTTGATATGGAGTTTTTTGGCATAAATAGACTCTAGAAAAAGAAAAGATTTTTGCCTGTGTGTACACTCCTGTACATAAACAAGTGTGGGGATGTCTTTGGTGCACAAGACTTTTCCAAATAACATTGTGATATAAGGAGATAGTATATCAAAACTGTGTCCCCACCTAAAATTCCTCTCCTTCAGAGAGTATACATGCCATGCTTGCTTACCTTAAATCTCCTGTCAGAGAATAAATGGGAATAGATCTTTTCTGTAACACAGAGTAAATGTTGCCTCTAGGTACAATACTATGACATTTTATGAAGACTTTTTTCTCCCAAGATGTCAGATTCTCAGTGATTTATTATCTGAATTTTTTATTCCTATGTTCCTTTTCATCTGTTGGATAGATTAATACATGTTGATACCCCCAGTATTGTTTCACTTACTTAAGATAGAGAAACTATCTTACTAGGGTTTACTAATAGTAATAATGAAAAAAACCCTTAATATTAAGCTACTAATGACGTCCAAAATCATTTACACATGCCTTGATATTGAGAATATTGGATTTTAACTAATCAGAGTTAGCTCAACTACAGTTGCAAGACAAGCACTTCAGAAATATAGTTTGCAAAGATATGGTGAAGTCTATTGAAAAATAGCTTTGGCACTGTCACATAAATTCTTTCATTATCTGGGGTTCTAGAATGCTAAAACAGCTGTGAAACAATCATAAAATCAAAAGCTACAGAGCAACCATTTTCCTTGATGTAAGTTTTAGGCAATGTGACTTAGCTCACTCCTTTTTTATGAAGCTGCTAAGAACTCTTGATATGCTTGTAAAAATGGAAATAGTAAGTGGGAAAGGCAGTATTATGCAGAATCCAAAATAGTATCCGTGTTTCTACACAAATACCCAAAATAAACTTCCAAAAAAGAAATAAATTATGTAACTTCACCTGGAATCATCATAGAACTCATTTTGTAGGTATTTAGGCCAGGCATTTCCCTGTCTTCTTTCCAGAAAAATGTTTTGGGACATTTCAAGTAAATGGCCAGAAAGCAATGTGATGGCAGTAAAAAGTAAAAGTATTAATAAGTTCTTTGTTTTAAAAATATGAAGAATTATCTGTTAGAATAGTTGGCCTCAAATGGGCAACCTCCTGTTTCATGGGTTTCAGCCAAGTTAGCAGTTCCCAATAAATTGTGCTTTCTTGGTGTGACTGATCGATAAATCACTACAGTGGAAGAAATATAGACAAGGACAACATGTTCTTGAATCTCAGAGGGAATTGTGGGGAAGGGCTGACCACAGCTGTTGGAAATAAAGCTAAAATTATGTCAGCACAAAGGGACGAAGGGTGGCTTTTATTTTAGATAAGTGGCTACCACCACCGACTGGATCAACCAGGTATATTAGCTGACCTAATCAAGTAGTTTTATCAGCTCAGTGAATCAACCAGCTGTTACTGTTTGTCCTTGATTTAACCAAAGGGATATAAATGTCTTCTTGAATTAGTCAGCCCTTTATGGGGGTGATTGTTGTATAACTGGTTTAGTTCAAGTTTAGTGCAGTAGAGAACATAAATAATCAACAAATATTAAGGGAGAACGATGGACTTAAGGTGCTTTAAGTACTTATATTTCTTTCCACATTTTGGGACTACCTAGCATGTTGATAGTGAATATATTATAGAGAATGGCAATGAGAATCACATTTATATTGTAAACTAAATATGTATTGCAGTTATTATGCTCTGCTGCACATAATTTGTACTCGTATTGTGACTTATGTTCATTGTCGTGTTGCTCTGCTGAATCAAAATGCCGTGTAACATCAAATACCTCAAGCAAGTAAATTTGGTATTAACCATTAAATCCTCCACATGAGGAATGTCTAAAAGAATTTGGTGAGAGAGTGTTACACTCTGATATTTGGTTTGTTGCTATCTTGCCTTTATGTGTAGACAGCAACTCGATTATTTTTCATTTGAAACACTTTTGTAAAAATCTTATCTTCATGGTCCATGAAATCTCGATTTTTTTTTCCCATATCCTGGTAAAGGTCAGATGCAATGCAGAAAAACAACACAAAATTTCAAGAAGCTGGAGTCAGAACAAGTGAAAGAAAGTATGTCTACTTAATAGAAATAAAATGCAACAGAAAAGGAAGGACTCTTGACTGCAGGATTTCTACTCAGGTGTTTCCTTTTATATTTCAGCTAATAATTGTTTAAAGTATTATCATTCTGAGGGGAAAGGACAAGAAAGGTTATGAGCAAAATCCTGACATATAACTATTAGCATTACCTTTTAAATCAAAAATTTTCATGCTGTTTTCCCAATGAATAACCATAAGGACTTCCAGAGAGAAAAACAGCTCTAGTTCTTTATGTATGAGCCAGGTGCTTCGCTTGTAAAAACGTCTGAGATTTCCAAATAGAATTGCCCTTGAAAGCTCTCCTTAATAAGTCTTCACAGCTTCTTGCTTTTTGTAAATAAGTATAACAATTTGGAGTTATAATGTGGATACCACTTTCCAAGGTAGAGAGATATTTCTTACTATAGATATAGTGTTTGAGGGTGTGGTTTCTTTACTGGATTTAAGTTCTGAATCTATTTTTTTTTTCCATAAAACTGAAGCCCAGCATATAAAGAAAATAATACCTTAATCTTATAACCAGGAGAACTCTTGAGGAACAGTTAAAATACTCTATTTTGAAACAAAAATTTTCTGAATACTTCCTCCAACAGTATTGTCTTCATATCTTTTTGATGTGGCATATACTTCAAATAATTCCTTTTTTTTAAGCAATGTTGTCTTTTCTACTCTGAAACTTATTTTGATTGTTCCACATCCACACAGTTCCCTCTTGAATTGTCTTTGTTGCACTGTAGACGTTGAGAGGTACTTTAATTGAGACCCTATGATTTCTCCTCTTTTGGGGAATTACTCTTTAAAACAATATTTTGGCAGCCATTTATTCTTCTCATTGTAGCTCGAATAATGAACATGAATAACCTATAGACTCTTAACTGTATAGAGTCTAGAAAACTTTATATAAAGGAATTTTTAATGTTTTATTAATGTTTTAATTTTGAGAAAAGCAGCAAAACCAAGCAGTTTTAAAGACTCTGAAAACTGAGCAGCTGCAGCATCTTCCTTTTGAAGATGTAAAGACCACTATGAATAATAGATGAAAGATGGAGGAATTTAATAATGTTGGGAGCCTTTCATCTCTCACTTACTAATTCAAAACTAACCTATAATAATATTGACCAGTAAAATATGTAAAGTGCTTGTTTAAAATATATTATGACCTCAATACTTTCCTTACCTGCTCTTACAACATAATGATGTTAATAGTTGTTTCACATTCTGTCATTAAAATATTACTTTCATTACATTCGTAAAGCAGTCAAAATAATATAATATTTGAAAACACAATATTCCATTAATGCCCACAACACATCAATAACAACACCAATAAAAGTAGCAGTAATATTTTTCATTAGTTAGATACTAGAGGAAAACACATTTCTTTGGAGAAAGTTAATTATAAAAAAGAAGGTCACAATTCTCTGTAATGTGTAACAAATACTGCATTTGATGGAAGTCCTTTAAGTTGTTAAGTTAGGATAAACAGAACAGACTATTTCAGTCGGAAGGAACATGCAGCAATTATCAAGTCCAACTGCCTGAACTCTTCAGGGCCAACCAAAACTCAAAGCATGCTGATAAGAGCAGTGTTAAAACGCACCTGAAATGTCAACAGGTTTGGGGCATCAAGCACCTTTCCAGGAAGCCTGTTCCAGTGCCTGGCCACCCTCTCGGAAAAAAATGCATCTGTTGTGCCAGCAGTGTTTGATGTGAGCTTGAGGAGCTGTTGACAGCTAATAAAATGATAATGTTTTATGTGACAGGGAGAAACGTTCCTTTTTTTGTCCTTGTCAACTGTGCTAGGATACCGACAAATATAATAATGTTTCTATAATGCTAGAGAGGAACTGACAGAACAGCTGTTGAGCAGAGGAACAGGCTTCTTTGCAATATATGGATAAAAATGTATTTCATATCGTGATACCTGTACCTAAAAATATTCAGGTGACACAGTAATTTCATTACCAGAGCAAATTTAAGTTACTCAGCAAAATGAATGAGTATATTGACTTCACTTTAGGAATGAAAAATTTGTACACTTGGAAAAGTAGAAGAACATTTCTATCTATTTTTCTATCTTCTCTACAAATTTTCATTAATATGTCATCTTGATAAATACCAATATGTATTAATTATGATTTGTTCATCTGATTGTTATTCAAGGGTGAAAGAATATGTTCAAGACACATATGGCTAGTTTTGCTAAAACAGTGCGAGTAGGGTGAATATCTTAGTATGGAAGAAAGGAGAAAAGCTCCTTTGTCAGGAAGTTCCCCTAGTTTAGATGTAGATAATGACATGCATGATTGCTAAAAGAACAGGATGCAGAGAAAAATCAAGAACGCTATATGGCAAAGAATTCTTTTTATATAATTCTGAAGAATAGAAAAAAACAAAGTAGAAAGCATAGAGTAGAAATGGAAGGGGGGAAGAATCTGTTCTAATTCCCTCTAAGGCTATAAAAATAGTTTTCTAGTATAATCACAGGTATAAGGTAAATTCTTATTTCTTCAAAATGGTTAACAGCATTGAAATTTGCCTCCAGACAGGCCTTAGTAAGCAACAGGAAAACAAAATTAAATAGCCATTTATATAACTAATTTATTATCAGAAATATTCAATCTTTGCTTCCTTCTTTAAATTATGGTGTCAAAGAAAAATACTGCCTCGAACAAAGCTGTTACATTAATATCTGCTAAATACTTCCATTTCATGTTTAGCAGGGTCCTATAGAATTTGCTTATGAATAGGCTATTGCCTTTTAAAATCATGTAAGTGAGGTCACTCCAGATAAACTTACTTTATAGTAAAGTGTGGGTGCATATCTAATAATTCATTCCACAGTCTCAGAATGCTTTGAATGTTGTGGTCTCATACATTATTTAGTGATTAATTCATTTGATTCTATTATCGTGAGAGGACATGGACCATGGGAATTATGCTCTATCCATTAATAATGAAAACAATTAAGCTTCATTTTGCTTGAATGAACCTCACATTATTAAATCCAGTATTTGTTTTTTTCATATAAGCTGAAATTGAATAGAACTTAAGTGTCAGCATTTTAAACCCCAGTTACTGTAAAATGGCAGATTTTTTATTTGAATACTTGCCACATAAATACTGATGACTAACAAAACAGACTGCAAACTTTTTATTTGTCTTTCATCTGAATTTTGATATGTATAGGAGCAAACCCAGAAAATGTATTTTGAAGAACACAGTTTTTAAATATACAGTGGCCATTTACAGTGTTTTTCCATGCCCAGAGATTATTTTTTTCCAAGATTGTAATGTCAGAACTTTGTGATGTGAAAATATTTCCCTTTTATTAAAGTTATGGTATGAATTGTATTAATAAACAAATGAGGCAGAAAATTGTGTAATCTTTTGACTGAAATTGAAGTACAGAAAACCATTAATAAACCCACTGTAAAGTGTGACACAGGAGTTCGAGTCAAAGCAATAGGCAGTGTTTCTAAGGAGTGTTGTAGAATGAAACACTCAAACACTACTCAGAGATCTCACAGCCACCCTTCCCTGTAGAACTTCAGTTCTATTTCACTGAAGTGTATTTCAATTTTGATTCTAATTCATTTTAACTTCTTGTTCCTGATCTTGTGTGCTTCCAATCTCATGAAGTGCTGGACATCTTTCTCAGGAGGCAATTATTTATAATTTTTTTTGCCATGGGTTGTGATATTTCTTCCGATACAACTTTTTACTGAAATAACTGATCACAGTTTGTTTCTGTGTGACTCTGCATCACTAAAAAGTACCAAATCTCTGACAAAGGAAAGAGACTCGTGTAAGAGTAAGATATTCCAGCTATAGTTTTCCAGAAGCCTAGTGGGTTCCTTTTTTTTTACACATAACAAGATTCTCTGTATCACATGGTAGAATATACATAGTAAATATTGGTTTGATTAAATTTATAGCTCTGGGTATTGATATAGGAAGAAAATGTAAGAAGAAATAATTCATCATGCAGCCTTTTTATTTAGGCAAAATGAAGCCTGAATTCAATAAACAACATTACTTTGATTGTGTTCATGCTCAAAAAAAAAAAAAAAATCTGTCTTTTTTGTAAGGCCCTAGCACTGTTCCTAACTTTAGCATTTTACAGTCACG
This sequence comes from Notiomystis cincta, assembly GCA_013398075.1. Taxonomy (NCBI): domain Eukaryota; kingdom Metazoa; phylum Chordata; class Aves; order Passeriformes; family Notiomystidae; genus Notiomystis; species Notiomystis cincta. The sequence goes on from VZRX01011091.1 coordinate 94,203, forward strand.
AAGTGCCTTCTGGCAGAAGTGCAGATCAATATAAATTGCTGGTCTTTAAAAGCAATGTCTCCAATTTAGCCCTGGAGTCTGGCACAGACTTTATAAACTGTTTTCTTCAGTTTTGCCCTTAGAGCACAAACCCTGGTATTAATTACAGCCAGATGTATGTAACATGTGGCAGTTGTCAATATTAATGAACTTCTGGAAACCTCTTCACACACCTTAGATTCTAGGTCATGTGAGTGTTATACATTAAAATTAAATATGGAGCTCATCTTTTATGAGGCTATAACCATAGGAGAAACCGAAATTTCCACCTTAATTTTAAGTACAGACAGGTCTCTGATATGTAGAGAGCAGAGTGAAATACCATCATAAGTTTTTGGCAACACAGTCCTGCTTTAAATCTGTAGAAATGGAGTTTCTCCAAGAAAAAACTATGTACATTGTACAATGTATTTTAAAGGTCTATTAATAATATTAATCATATCTAAGCAAAAAAGAACATTTTCAGAACTTTTCATTATTGACTTTTCATATTTTTAGGTGTCACTTTAATCCAGAAAGTACTTAAATTTGTGAAAAAATCCAGACATGTAAAATCTTTTTCCTGTATTAAATGATGATTCAAAAATGAGCATAAGTTTCCTTTCAAACTCAGGGGTTTTTAGCAATAATTCCAGACATCCATGTTTTCTACTCAATACCTTAGCTCACTCAAAATCATATTCTTGTTTCTCCTGGCTGTGAAAAAGTCTCTCATGAGACTTTTCAGTGCAATTCATTGCAGTTCTCTCTCGAATATCTGCCTTGGTAGCCCAGCTAAAGTTTTGGTCTTTGCTTTGGCCTCGAAATGGTGACTTTTCTTGTTTACTGTGCTTTTTCCATACAGAAGGCCAGTTGATAGCAGAGATAACTGCTTAGACTGGTTCAAATCCATCATCATTAGTTCTTGTGGTTGCTTTGTTTAAAAAGAGAGCTACTGGAACTGTGAACACTGTAACTATTCCAACAGTACTTGCAAAGAAACTGTGTAAAGAAGAAAGATTTGGGTCACAGTTACCCCAGTTTGGTCCCAGGATCAACATCTTCTGCTGCCCATAGCCTGCAGTGAGGGTTTCAATCTACCTTTCTTCTCCTGAAATGATCACAAAATCACAAAATGAGCTAGGTTGGAAAAGACCTTTAAGATCATTGAGTCCAACCTATGACCTAGCACCTCCTCATCCACTAAACCATGGCACTGAGTACCACGTCTAGTCTTTTGTTAAACACATCCAGGGATGATAGCACTCCACCACCTCCCTGGGCAGACAATTCCAGTGTGCAATCACTCTTTCAGTGAAGAATTTTTTTTTTTCTACCATCTAAAATGTCTATCTTTTCAAAGACTGAAACATATTCCTGTGACTCAAATTATTTGATCCATGGCACTGTTGGTCTTTTGTGATTACCCTCGGATGTCTCAGCCTTTCTCAGCTGCCTTTGTCTCCAGTTTAAGCTTCTGTTTTGTCATAATTTAGAGCCATTCACCACAAATTGTCTTGGTCTTTTATCACAGAAAAACTTAACCAGGCTACAGCTGCTAGCATACTTCAAGGGATCTGCTGATCCTCCTCCTCCTCAGCTACACCCCTAAAAGCTTACAGATCAGTCCTTATCCCTGGCCCATTATGTTTTCTTGCCAATGCTGAAAGTAGCACTATCCATGCCACTTGTCTTGCACCTAACTTGTCAAATCTATCATCTTCAAGAGCACCAACACAGGCCATAACCAAGTGTCAGGGCTCGCTGAAACACCTGGGAGCAGTAACCTTGTGTTGCGCATCAGACTGCTGAAAAATTTCAGGAGACAAAATTCAACTAGGTTTCTTTTCCAAAAATCTAACCACAACTTCAGCCTGATGCTTTGGCATCAGTTTTGAGAGGAAGCTACAGGGCTGATCCTAATGAACCTGTTTGGATTCCTGTTTTTATCTTGGGTCCCAGTGTTCTTTAGTTTCCTTAGTCCAGACATCATTTCAAGCATCAAACATAATGAGATATAGTCTGATATATTTTTCCCAAGAAGCTGTAATCCTAGCCAAAATCTTGACCATAAGCCCATCCTTTTTCTTTTTTCTTTCTTTCTTTTTCTTTTTTTTTTTTTAGCTTATTTTGCTCCCTTTGTTTTTCAAAAAAGCTAAAAACCCCAAACCTTGACTCAGCATATTTTTGTATCATTTCTGTCATGTTTGAAATTGTTAAAACTGGGAATATTTTCCTTCTTGTTATAAGTTATTTGGTTTTTAACCATTCTTCAGCACTTAAGTCTGATTTTATTCTCTTTATTCTTTGATTATATTTCTTCTCCATTGAGTTTGACTTTTAGAGAGAACAAATCTAGTTTCTCCTTCAGAAATATTTTCACATGCTAAAAAGTTACACCTATTTTCAACTATATTTTTCAACTGGAATGTAAGCTGTCGTGGAATGTAAATTTGTCACTTAATCAAAGTGTTTTTCATGATCTTAGCTATTGCTGTTCAAAAATATGATCAAAGCAAAAATATTGATAACACTAAAAAGTTTAAGCTTCAATACAGCTTGGATTTTATCTCCATCTTTCTTAGGTAAGAATAATCACCTGTTCAGTTTTTCATCATTAGTGCAGAGGGTCTACTTTTTGTTATTGATGCATAAGTAAGATGATAAGTGTCATATACCCAGAGGAAAAGCTTCTTTTCCTCTAAAACATTATTGGTCTTTTCTAAAAATTAAATTTATAACTAATTGATGAGCAAATGCTCCTTTAGACTTGGCTTCCAAACATGCCTTCAAATACAGTAGCAGAATGCTTGTTGTTTGGTTTTTTTTTTCAGTTTGACTGTCAATTGGATTTTAGCCCACTGTATATTTTCTGTGGAATTAGGACATTTTAGGGGTAAGAAAGAACCTTCTGTTTTAGTGAGAGTCCTTGTGGGAAAAAAAACCCAAACAACAAGCAATAAGAACAAATCCAAAATGATTCCTGGCTCCTTGTCTTCGAGGTAACATATCTTTATGTAGCTGTTACCAGCTGTAGGTCTGTTACCAGCAGACAATGACAAAGCCTCAGGCAAATAATGAGATCAATCATGATGATTGTGTTTCAGTCCCACTTCCCTGGGTACTTCCCCTCAGCTGTAAGGGGGCAATGGCATGATGCTATCAATTTATTTGAAGTCTTACTTAGTTCAAGAAAACTTCAGATAAAAATGAGACAGACAGATAGACAGACAAAGAGACAGCTAGGTAATCGATTTCAATCCTAGATTATTTTTTCTAATTTTCCTGATTGGTCTATTCACTTTGTAGAAGTGTAGGATATCTATATAACAGTCCAGCAGTGCCACTTTGTAACACTATTGCTTAAAAGAATTATGTATATAAAAGAAAAAGTGAAGCCAAATATAGAAGAAGGTTGTGAAATAAAATCATAATATTGTTACTCAAACACAAAGGACTATAAAGAGCACTCAATGACAGAAAAAAACCCACATCCATTTACTCAGTCTTTCTTTGTGCACATTTAAGATAGTAAAGGATAAAGTAAACTAAACTGACTCAGAAATTGGAGAAAACATGTAGTGAAATGTAGTTGACTAAGCTCTAGATCTTTTTGAAAGGTATTGAGAAGTTGTAACATTTAAATAATTTAGCTAAGATTACCTACTTCTGCATAGGAATAGCTTTTTAACAGACTTATAAAAGACTTCTGTAGCAAGTCTCAGTGGGTAAGTAAATCTAGTTGCCTTTCTGAAGTGACAACATTGGGAAAAAAAAATAGCTTTCTGAGGTAATCAGATTGATTAATCCAAACTGTGGATGGATTTAGTCTTGTGAGAATCTACAATACTTTGGAGAAGTCAGGGTACAGTTGGCGATCTATTCTTTCTACTGTATAAAAAGTGTCATAATTTCATACCAAGTAACCAAACAGAAAGAAGTACAGAAAGGGCAATTTATGCTGGGGGAAATATATCCAATATAAAGAAAGTTTCCTGTACATTTAGTTTCATAATTTCATGCTTGAGATGCCAATGCACCATGGATAAGAAAAAGTAAAATGATGCTGAGTCTAAGTGAAAAGAAAAACCATTTGGACATAAACTCTAGCTATTTTTTTTTCCTAAATAATGAAGAGCAATTGAAATTAGAAATATGCTTAATGGTGCAGAAATAATTTGAGTGTCATCAAAAATAATATACAATGAACATTTAGCTTGTCCTCTTCATTTCTGACTCAATTTAACTAGGGGACATTACAAACTGTATCTTATATTTGAGCTTCCCAAGAAATTTGAATATACATATTATTTAATGTGATAAAGGTGGTGAGGCTGATCTTGGTAGTATCTATCAGTAATATAAATTGTATAACTGTAATGCATGGCAGCGGGTTATAGAAACCTTAATAAATATTTCCTATCCTAATAATGTTCAGTCAATTAGTAGAGGTACAGTGAGATCAATATTGCCCATCATTAGAAAACAAAAGACCAAGTACCAGTGAAATTATTGGCAATCATTATTTTTCTCATTAAATGTCTGTCTGGATTTGCAGGAACTAGTCAGTGGGAAGAACGCAGGTTTAAATTATGACTCTGGTGCATTAAGGAATATTTAATCTCATTGTTTATCTGTTTATATTGACTTGCAATTGACATTAACAGTGGCAGTGATATTAGATCAATGACTACCTCTTAAAAATTTAATCTGTTAAAATGTTAAAAAATATTAGCAATAAAGATATTGTAAAGTAAACTGTGGACTCATGCAGGCTCACACATTCAATGTGAAAATAAAATCTTTTCCATATAATGGTGCAAAAAATTAATTTGTTTTTTTTCCAATTCAATAACAAAAAGGGTTGATGGACATTAAATACTTGGAGAAGAAAATAGTACTTGGGAAAGGAGAAGACTTTGCTAGGAAAAGATAAGAAAGCTTAACTCCTTTTTGAATACTTAGGCAATATCATGTTATTAAATTGTTTTTTGTTTTTTTTACTTAATTTTAGTTTTGCTATTTTTGAACAGTTTATTTTAGTTTTTAAAGCAATGGTTTTCTTTTTTTCTTTTTTTTTTTTTTAAGGACAATAAATATTCATGTAAAACACCTCAGACTGAAAAATTCAAAGCTTAAATTTCCAATCAATAAACAGTAAACAACCTTGATTTCAGAGATGGAAAACTAGGCTGTTAAAATAATACAAGGTTTAGCTATCATTAAGCAAATTAAAGTCAAGAAAAATAAAAGAGTGAAAAAATCCCAAATTTCTCTAGTGAAAGCCAAGACTAAATCTTTTAAAAAATTGAGATGTTAATTTCTGAGAATTTATGGGCCAGATTTATTAACAAATTCAAATTACTTATATTCAAGAAGAAAATTACCTATTAGTTATGCACAATCCTTAAGTGTATTTTGTTTCTTTAATTTGTTTGGGTTTTTTTCCTGCCTGAACTGATTGCAACTTTTTGGAATAAGCATGATTACTAGGATTGCTAATATATTTTTTAACAATTGACTGGTACATTATATAATCATTGCTGAAATGATGAATTTTTAAATATAATTTTCCTGTATTTGCTCTTCAAACTGACAAGTTAACAATAATTTATTTCAACTAGGGTAGCTAACTTTTTTCATTCCCTAAGTGGATTTATTTCATGCTTTTCATATAAAGAAATATGAACATTAATATAATAATTTTAAAAAATAAATTTTATAGGGTAAAATGTTAAAAAAGGAAGCAAAATATGAGCAAATCAGAAGTACTTGGAATGATGAATGCTAAGGTATTTATGTCTATGGAAAAATTAATGTCAACTAGACATTTAATTAAAGATATTTGGCTGAGAAAGGAAGAAAAAAAGAAACTAAGAAAATGATTAAGAAATTGACCCTAAGTATATAAAATCAGAAAATTATATATCTTTTAATACATGAACTTTAACAACAAATTTTATCAATGTGATAACATTCATGGATGATGACATTTTATAGAAGACTAAATTAATAAAATAAGTTTATCCACACATAAAAATGAAAGAAAACAAGTAATAGAAACAAAAAACAACATCTACCTGAAAAGATATAGAATCCACTACATTTAAAGAAAGGTCTGCAAAGAAGAAATGTCTGCTGAGAGAAATTGTGTAATTAAGAGAATTGCCAAATTGGCCTCCTCCTGTCCCCACTGAACAAATATTTAATCAAAATAGAGGTGAAAAAGCCCATTTCCTATATTACAAACATAGGAGAGAGAAGAAAAGTATACTCGCTCTTAGTGAGTGTAGTTAGTAAGTGCAACACATTTTGTTGTCTCCTTTTCTCTGTGTCCCTACATCTCCTCGGTGGAAGCTCTACATAAGCTCTAGCTGGTACAGCGTCACTTTAAGATAATTACATGACCCAGCTCTGCCCCATTTCACTCTTCGATTATAGGCAATGTGGAATATGTAAATACTGTTCTGGGATTATTAAGTCAAGAAGCTGTTGTCTTCCCCTAAAAAGATACTATGAATAAGTCAAAACTCAGTCTGTAACTGCTAAGGATGAAGACTGGAGGGGGCTTTGGATATTCCAGGCACATCCACGTAACAACAACTAAACTGGCCAAGAGATAAACAAGAATGACAGAATATTGCTTCCTCTGGCATTTAATTATTGCACAAGCCATGGTTTAAAGAGTCAAAAACACAAACCTAGCTCATTTTAAAGATTACCCCTTGATAAAATTTTTTTTTAATCTGTCCTGCTCACATCCTTACTATGTTTCAAAACACTCATTTTTACACAAGTCATGTTTCTCTGTGCATCATAACCAATCACTCTTTCTTGCCTTTTTTTCCCCCTTTTTTTTTTTCCTTTTTTTTTTCCTTTTTTTTTTCATTTTCCATCAACTAATGATTACATAGTGCCATCTCCACTGGTTATTGGCTTTTTCTAATGAATGGTCTTTTGTACTTCCTTTCTCNTTCCTTTTTTTTTTCCTTTTTTTTTTCATTTTCCATCAACTAATGATTACATAGTGCCATCTCCACTGGTTATTGGCTTTTTCTAATGAATGGTCTTTTGTACTTCCTTTCTCTGGGGAGGTCATTATCAAAATCAAATATGATTAATCTCTGGTTTTTCACTTCATTTTATATAAAATCTCAAAGTCTTTACTTTGTCCTCCAATATTTATTAACAGTCTTATACAGTACTGAATGTGCCTCACAGTATCACTGCTATGGCCCAAAAGGATTTGACCCTTAAAATTCAGTTGTCTACTTAGACGCTTCTCCAATACAAAATCTAATTTCCATCTAAATATAACTGGCTTCCTATGCAGTTTGCTGCCTAAGGGTATTTCTGACAGCTGTATTGTAGCTATTTGCATTTTGATTTGCTTTAGAATGTCTTACACAGGAAGAGGTTCCTATTAGGCACATTTTTTACCTGAAAAAAATAGCAAAACAAGGAGAGACATTTTACACCCACTAAAGACATTAAGGTCAGAATTAAAAGTGATTTCTGTACTTGAATGGGTCAGATGGCATCTACAACTATTAAATTTCGTTGGCATGCACCTTTTATTGAGTTTCTTCATATTTTCATTTTAGTGAATCATAAGTAGCATCAGTTTTACCTGTGGCTGGTGAAGACAGCAGCAACAGACAATTCTGTTTTTCAGAAGTTCCCATTCGGTAAGTGCCAGAGACTTCATGGGAACAGTTGTGGGTCCCAAACCCAAAGGTACCAAACCCAAAGGACTCCACCTTGCCTATTTCAATCTCACTCTACCACTCTCCCTGGCCGTGCAAGTTAGAGGAAACAAAGATGATGTGGTTAGCACTGACTTCACTGACATCTAGACTCAACTTTCTGCAATTTGTGGTCAAATAAATAAAATTAAATTAGAACAAGACTTTAACAAGCCAAAGTGCTGAGTGAAACCCATGTGTGGCTCATATAATGAGGTAATACAAGAGCATATGCTCTGATTTTGTGTGGATCTCAGACTGCACTCAGATTGGTATTCAGACATCAGATTCTGACTTACTTTCATGATGAAACAAAAATAGACCAGAACTCCACAGCTGTAAGGAAATAAAGAGTGAATGCTTTTAAATACTTGAAGAAATTACTCCTTCCTATTCAGAAAATAATTATAGATGGTTACTACACATGAAGAGCAAAATTACTCTGTTTCTAAGATACAGTTGCAATCTCTAGAAATTGTTTTGAGCATAGTTTCATCAATACTTAAAAAAATTCCCAGTAAGATTATTTTTCTGCAGGGACAAATTCTAAATAATTCAATCATAATCACTATGTACACTTTGTACACCATATTGCATGTTGATTGTTCTATTGCACAGTCTTTATTTGACTAAATCAAAAGAGAATAATAAACAATGGGTTGCAGAAGAATAGGATTTGTTAGAATGGTGTTGTATCCAGGAAGCAGAGCAATACCCTTTTAAGATAAAGTGGTTACATTTGCCAGTCTGAAGAAGTGTAGAACATAAGTAGAATGCAATGTATCACTTGATATAGTTAATTGCACTTTCTAAATGTTGAAAACAAAGATACACAAAGGCACAATTTCTTATTGGATTAGCTGGTTCTTATTAAAGGTTTTACTGTATAAGTGGTTCTTCATTTGATGTAAGTTGAACTTCAGAAATTATTTTAATGCTGTGAAACAAAATGGGGTGTAAATATCTCAGACTGCATGATTTAGTTTCTCAGTGTATAAAAAACTTGCAACAGACTTTCTCAGCAAATTAATAACAGCAAAACAATGAATGTGAAGGAGAAATCCTGTCACCTTTTTGTTGCCACTCAAATATTCTCATATGGGTGAATAACTGTTGTTATCCAGTACATGAGGACTAGAAAATCCTTACTCCAATAAAAGAATCACAGTACAAAACAAGTCAGTTTCAAAATTCCCTGGAAAAGAACTGTCTTTTTATTTACTGCTTGAATAAATCCTAGGGGGTACCTGTCTAGTATTATGGGTGAGGCTCTTTGATAGTCCAAAGATAAGCAATTATTCTGAGGAAAGGCAGAGCAAGAGAACATTAATGGTACCTTTAAATAAAATTATTAATGTCCTGTAATATTTTGTGAAAGACTGTATTATCCCTAAAATAATTTTCAATGTAAACCTAGTTAATATTTTAAAAGACTGGGAACATTAGGTCTATGTCCTAGTAGGAAGGTTTGTTTTGAAAAAGATTATGAGAATGGTTCTATTGTAATATAAATTCCTTATTTCCTTGGTATGAAATGCAAATTAGCACATAGCTGGCTCTCTCTTGATCACAAGACAAGTCAGAGCAATTAATCCAGCAAACACGCAACATGTAAATACAGCAACTTTGAGTTTTATACTAACACTATTTGAAAAGTATTGGAAAGGTTACAGTGTTCTTTGCTTTATAAACATGAATTAAGAAAGAGAATGCAGTAACAAGTAACTAGTCTTACATAACTTATTTTTGCATAAGGAAAGTTTCCTCAGTTTAGCATAGAAGGAGATCCAGGTGGTTTTTTTCAATACAGGGGATTTTTTAACTTACTTTCGGTGGATGTTTTGTTTAGCTTAAAGAAATGCTCCATACAACTAGATGAATAATAATAATAATTTTTCCAATTGCATATGAGGAATATCATCAATATCTTTGCAGGTATTTAATAATTCTGTTCCACTGCATGTATCTTTCCATATATTTATTCTTCTGTGATTTAGAATTCACTAATATTTTCCACCAGAAATCAAAGACAGTGAAGGAGAAAAAAAAGAAATCAGGGAAATTACTGCAAGCCTGTGATGTTTTTCCTATAGGTAGAAAAAGATACAAATATTACTCACTTAGAAAGCACTTTTAAAAAGAAGATTGGAATGTTGTAGAAGAGATATTAAGGAGGAGAAAAGAAACCAAAAAAATGCTTACTATTGTCTTACAGATTTAATGAGGCAAAATATATCACATAAGTCGAGGAATTGTATGGCAAAAGCAAATGAGCCAGATCTCTTAATTTTCAACCTGAAATATTTGTATTTTAAAAATGAGACATTTCCTATATTGTGTTTCCTAGTGGGCTTGCACTAAGATGATCTTTTGTAATTACTTCTTTAAAAAAAAACAAAAAGCAAACCCATATTTTGATTTTGGAGAGGAGAAAAGAAACTCCAAAATATTTCAGACTTCAAAATGAGCACTGCATTTCTGGTTGATTCTACGCATCAACTGTACTGAAGGTCTGTAAGTAGGGTCAAGCTGTTTCAACTTGTAAGCTGTCCTGTCTACCATGCAGGTGTTTTAGACTTTATATCCATAATGTTTTCCTAAATTTTAATAATGACATTGCACAGGAAGAAATGCATAACTGATCCTCTCGTTATTAATGCAGCTTTTGCTTTTGATATTGAAACTATCATACAGAAGTATGATATGTGTATTATACTGAAGTATGCTAGAAGGATGATATCCTAAACAAAGCACAACCAAAACCAGCACCTTTGAAGTGGTAAAATTAAAAATTCTCTTTACTGTGTGGCATTATGGTTTATGTTGCAATAGACTTATGAGGTATAAAATTACCTTCTCCACATGAGTTGGAAATTACAATCTCTCATGGGTGCATAAGGAGTGAAGATTTTTTTCCTACTCTATCTTTCTTGTGAGACAACACATCAAAGTGCTTGCCAACAAAAGGATTCTACAGTGTAAGTCTAGCAGAATATAATGGTTTCTTATGATGTGGTTATGTGCCCTGCAGTACAGATTTGGGGTTTTCAGTGAACAGCTCTGTGATAACCTTAAAAGATGGCCAGTTTCCATAAAAATCGTTCATCAGATTGCTAGAGCAAATATTCTTTATTACTCAAGCCTTTCTCTTTGCCTTTGCCTTCCTTTCCTCTTCCACCACTCCGTCGCCTTCCCCCTCCAAACTTGTCAGAAGTGGCAGAAAGACTGAGCAGTGGAGAACTGGAACAGACTAGTGCTCAGGTAGCATTGGTAGAAGAAGCTCCGTCTCTAAAATTTGTGAAACAGAGAAATCATCTTGTATTTTCAGAAAGAAATGACTTCATGTTTGCTGCTTAAGTTTAGTAAAAAAGTAAAAAATGTCTTAGAATGAAGAATTTCTTCTTCTCTCTCTATTCATTCAATTGCTCTTGCTTCCTTACCTTTTTTCCACAGCCTCTGTCTCTATTCTACAGCAACAGAAGGAAGAATTTCTTTAACACTTTTGTTCACTGCTGTTCTGATTCCTTCTGCTATTCAGCACTCAGATTTCACCATCTTGTCTTTTCTCACCTACATGTACATTAACCCACAACAGCAACAGTCACAAGACAGTAGGGCCAGAGATGACTGATTCCACCTGTTCAAGGCCAGCCTGGCCTCCTGAGAGAGACCTGCCTTTGCCCAGTCCTTGCCATGGTGCCACAGGGCACGGGAAGAGGAGCAAGGAATGGGAAATCAAGGACCTAATAATGCATTAGGATCCATAACTCACTATTTATCTAAGAAAAAGAGACATGTCCAAGGGGTTGATTCAATTCAATACATATTTCCTCTAGAGATTGTCCTGTCTGATCAAAAGACATGATGTTTAAGCTGCAAGCAATTAAAATGTTTGATGATCCTGAAAAAAATGTCTTCAGTTAGTAGCACCTCTCCAAAGTACTCCTCAGACTCCTGCCATGGTCAAAGGACCTAATGTCTCAAAGAACAAAATATACTTTCCCTGGAGACATGTCATGGTAACACTTGAATTTCATCTTTTTACTAGATAGTTGGTTTGTGGTTTGGATCATAGAATCCATGTCAGCTTTCTTCTTGGATCTGTGAAGATGGCTTCAGAAGTGAGAAAGGAGATACCAGAATATCTGAGACAGTAAAATAACACTGTGTCAGAAGAAAGAATGTTCAAACCTGAAGAAATCTCAACACCTGCTCGAGTCCGTGTCCATGCCTGAACCCTAGGGTTGGAAGAGCTTTGTAGCTCCTAGATCTGAAGTGATCTGGGCCACAAGCAGACCAGGAGCCAGAGTGAAACCTGGGGGCAAGTTCAGGATCTCAGCATGTTTGCAGGGCCAGGTGCAAGACAGCTTGGGAGGCAGGCAAATCTAGCTCATCTAAATTATAGTAGATTCAAAGGGGAAATGCAAGAGAATAAGGAAAAGGGCTTTCATAATATTATCTGTCTCCAGTTCTTTTTGCTTATGATTTTGTTTTTCAAAATCTAGCTGCTTTAGCTGTGTGATAAAAAAGGAAACTTGCACACAATAAAAACACTGCATAGGAAAAGGACCTCAGAATAATTGATGTAATCATAAAAGTGTAATGCAAGGATTCACTTTGCACAGAGTCAGTCTGACTGTCACATGATTATCTGTTTCCCTCCCAAGCAAAGAAACATAAGAAAAACAGAAAAAAAATTCCACTTGACAGTCAGAGTAAGTTTCTTTATCTCTGTTCAGCAAGGGATCCAAAAAGTTATCGCAACTAGAATCTCATGTCTTTTCTAAAATTGACATCCTGTATATTTTTTTGACAGAATCTGGGGCAGACTGCCTCAGGAAGCTGTCTGGAAAGGAAGGTGGCTCATGTCTTGAGAGAACATAGAAGAGGTAATTGTAGACTTGTCTTCTGTGAAGCTACAAATAAGGAAGGCTCCAACATCCATACTTCATGGCCTGGAGGAACTCAGAGAATATGTAACTACAATAGGATTGCATACAATATGAATACTACAGGTATTAGGAGGGGAATGATACAGAGTCCTGTTCTTAATTGAAGTACTTGTCCAGGACTGCTTAAGCTCTGCTTTTAGCCATTTCATCTGTCTTCAGGCACCTGAAATTCAGGGAACTGAGATCTTGTCCTGTTATTAGTTAAATGATTTTAAAAAAATCCTTATAATAATGCAGCAGACTCAGCCTACATTGAGTTTACAAAATTATCCTAGTATTATGATATACATATTATTTTCTACCACTGTTTTCAAAAGAATTGTACCATGAAACCAAGGTGATAAAAAAAAAAATAGTTGAACTGAAGAAACAACTGCAACATCAAATGGAGCATCTAAGTAATTTTGTCAGCTCTCATTTGACCTTTTTCCACAGTTGGATTTTTAATAGACTGAGAGACAGTACTGAAGTGCTGTGCTTTCAGCCAAAGAGCATAAATTTCATGACCCTGAATAGTTCAGATGTGTATCCAGCACTCTGTTCTTCCTTTGTCCTTTTAACTTGATTTTTTTTTACCATTGCCATACAGCTTTACTTTTTTTTTGTCAGCAATCAAAAAATCTTTTTTAAAACTTAAGCTCACTTCCTTTTTATGAGGATCTACTAACTCACAGAGAGAAATGTAGAATATTCAATCTGGGGAATTTAATTCTACAAATTTTTGCATGTATACATGAACAAATAGGTCTATTAGCAGAAATTGGATTGTTAATGCCCTAAAATTTAACATTTACTTAAAAAGTAGGATCTTTCTTTCACTTATAGCACAGTAAACACCACATTGCACATGCAGGTGCACTGGAGTTAAAAATTATGATACAGTGGCATAATACCCCAGGAATACTTATCTCTTCTTATGAAGATGATGCTGTGTAAATAGCTGTATGACACTCCTGCCTCTCAGGGGATCATTGGCAGATAATTTATACAGATACATTAAAAAGCCTTAGAAAATTGATGTCTGATATAAAAATACAACCTGGTAAGTCCTAAAGTCCTCACAGAACAAGGCAGAAAGGTCCCCTGAATAACCATTTCTGAATAGTAAAACAGCCCAAAGATAGGTGAGGGTAATGGATGTTTTACACCAGATAAGCAGAATGCAATTATTAACAGAAGGAAATTACTGTTGTTTTCCTTCTTCAGCTCCATATCTGGATTGCATATCTTTTATGTAAAAAATAACATGCATACTAATTCTTGTAAAAAATAATTTAGATAGCGAGAGAGACGATTTCACAAGCCTAAGGAACCTGAGGCTAACACCTACATCTTCTCTTCCCTTGAGAAGCTGTATGCAGCTAGATCAGTACATAGATTATGACTAGATTTGTATCTGATGTTTATTTGGGGTTATTTTGGATTTTTTTTCTTGTTGTTGTTTAAAATCCACTCCTCACCCCCTTAAACATTTGCATATATCTGTTTTTTCTTTAAGAGAAAACTCAATGGAAATTTATTGCTTGTGCTTGCAGACGTCTGCTTGTCTCCACAGCTATTCAACTGACAGAAGACCTGTTTAAGTATTGAGATGAACTAGTTTAAGTTCATCTCAATATCTTTCTTAAAAACTTGTTGGGTTTTTGGTTTTAGGATTGGTTGGGGATTTCTTTTTTGTATGGATTGGGTTTTTACTTACTGAAAGACTTTCAAAATATAACTAAATTTACTTGTCAGTGCACATGAAGGCTTCCATCAGGCTGATTTCAGCACTCTGAGACTGATCCAACTTACATACTTTTATACATAGGCTCCTTTTCAGTAGGAATCAGGGTGCAGATCTTGGTCCATTCGTGTCTCACTCCAAATCTGAAGCAAGTATGAAGTTAGTGCGGGGAAATGAGAAGCAATTTTGGCTCTCTGTGTTAGGTCATAGCTTTATTCAAAGAGAAAGGCCTTATGGAATTGTGTAAACCCAGATAATGTTTCTCAGGAGAACAGAAAAATGGTTGGAAACGTGCAATTACAATTGATACTTGGAATAATGTTCCTGCTGTTTTGTCAAGGAACAAATATGCTTGTCTATACAGACCATGAGTACAACTTCAATGTGAACAGCACAGACAGAATCACAGAGAGTTAAACCTTGGATTAAAATATTAGTCTAAAATGATGAAGGATAAACACTAGGAAAATAAAAAACAGTACCAGTGTCAGACCCTGAAATAGTATTTCTTTTAGGACACATCCATAATGAAAACTGAAGGACACTTTTCATCTTTAAATGCAACTCAGAATAGGCTTTTACAGCATTGCAAAATGGATGATGGTATACAGATCTTGATTGTTTATCTTTTTTTTATTATTATCATTAAGAAATATATTCTATTAGATCTTCCTTGGAACAAGAGGTTTCATATACTACTGAATTCCCTCACTCCAGATCTGTGTATGCTACCATCTAAACTAAGTTTTAACAGAAGCCTTATAATTATAATTATAATTATAATTATAATTATAATTATAATTATAATTATAATTATAATTATAATTATAATGAACCAATTAAAGTACGAATAGAAGAAATTGACTCTTTGGTTTACTGGGACTGGAAATAGCACTATGGCTGTACCCATGCAGATATTGGTCGTACAGAGATGTGCAACATGGACACTGTGTTCCACATATTTCCCTCAAGACAAAAAACTGATGGGAAAGGAAAAGTTGAAACTTTGTCCACTCTGTTTCTGGGTCAGAAACTGAGAAGTAAACTGCATTTTTTTCTTGTACATTTTTGTGTGTGTGTGTATCCTTGTCTTTTCTAACCCTAGGTTATGGAGGAAGAAAGAAAATCACTGCACACAAATTCCTTACAGTTCATATGCTGTCTCATGTTCAATTAAAATGTAGTAAATTCATAGCAATTCAAGATGTATTAAAAATTTTATGGGATTTTGACCTCTTGTTTATGGAGCACCTTGGATGACTAACAACTGTGATGTTTTTATGGAGTATACATCAGTAAGGAAGGGTTTTTCTCAAAATCTACAGAATAGCCAGATTTTCCCTGTTATAGAATGTTTTTTTCGCTCTAATTGGGGAATAATGGACAATCTTTCATAAACAATAATTATTTCCCCTTGAGCAATCAGAGCAAATGCACACAGATTATTACATGCAAAACACAGACTATTCAAAGCAGTTAAGTACACATTGCTCTGACTTCCAGCTGGCCATGAATTCTTTGTAATTATCAAAACACTCAAGGTTCTTTTTTTGTAGTCTCCAATTTGGCTTCCAGCTTCCATAAGTGCTTTGCAAAATTTAGAAACTGCAACATGGCAAAATCTTGCTTATATAAAATTTTTGGGCCTGCATAAATACAATTGTTACACAGTTTACACAGTCTAAAATTTCCATAACTATTCAACCCAACTTTTTTTTCTGCATGCTGCTTCAAACCATTTTTGTTATGCCTGAAACATACCACATATGCTCCTACAAGGATGGTATCTGCTAAAACTGTAGTATTAACTTTCCCACAGCTGTTAAAACACGAGTTTTGTAATGAGGCTGCAATTCATCTAGACCTTTCCTCTGGATATGCCTGCTCCCCTGTCAAAGTAAGTATGTAAGGTGAAAGGACTGCTAATATTGTGATTTATAAGAAAATGAAAAGAAAAAAATCCCCCTCTCTCACAGGGATGGAAACACCCTAAGGTTTTTTGAATTCTCTTTTAACACTGTAAGTTAGATGTAGTCAAGATAGACCATAGCATGAAGGGTATGCTAAAAATTCCACTGGACCATTGCAAAATTGCACCTCTCGTCTTTCTTAAACTAACAACTTTTAGAATCTCTGGAGCAGGGGACCCACAATCTTTAATGCCCACACAACAGTGTACCTAATGTAAAGCCATGCCTCTGGAAAACTGAATTCCTGTTTTCCAACTACACTATTCAGGTATTTTCAGAATTTGCTGTCTTTCTCATTCCAGAGGTTTCTGATTTTGATCCAATATCAGAAGACAGCCTTTCTCACTATGACCTGGTGAAATCTTTAATAGAACATGCCATAGAAACAGTGGACAAATGAACAAAAAAGATGCATCATTCTTCACACATCAAGAAATAAAATTCATACAACATAATGTTCTTAAAAAGGTCTCTTGAAAACCTATGTATTAGTCAAACACATTGATTGTTTCCACTAAATAACTATATAAGTGAAAAAATTCAATCTCAGAAAGTATTTCATCATTAGTGTCTCTCACTATTTTTGTTACATAGCATATTCCAAAAAGAAAAATATTCCTAATAAGAGCATAGAATACTTTCTTCTACTTTTTGGAATTTTGGAGTTCAGCTGACATATTTGCTGACTTTAATAAATATTCCACAATTAAGTTAATCCATTTCCCTTAGCACACTTCTGTTCCTACCTTCTGGATTGCTAGGATGTAGCTCTCCAGGCAGGATGTCCCAAGAGTGAAAAAAAGGGAGAGAATCACCTCCCTCAACCTGCAGGCCACTCTCCTTTTGATGCAGCCTGAGATACAATTGGCTCTCTGGGTTGCAAGTGCGTGTGGCTGGCCCATGTCAAGGTTCCCATCCACCAACAATCCCAAGCCCTTCTCGATAGAGCTGCTCTCAGTCCTTTCTCTTCCCAGCCTGTATTTGTGTTTGGGATTGCCCCAGCCCAGTGGCAACCTTGCACTTGGACCTGTTGAACACTATGATGTTCACACAGCCCGACCTCTCAAGCCTGTCAAAGTCCCTTTGGATGGCATCCCTTCCCTCCAGTGTACGTGTAACTATCAGTCATTTGGACACAATATAAATGGAGACATTACAAATTATCTTAATGGCCAGGTTTGCTATGAAACTACTCTTTATACATTGAAGATCAGTTTCACAATAGCAATGTACTTTTCTATGAACAGTGCTGAAGAAACAAATGCACAAAAATTAAATGTTCGCTTAAAAATACCATTCAAGTACAAATACACTTTAACAGTAAATTTAAATATATTATGAAGAGACTAACTGAAAAATTAGTTAATATTTAGAGTCAAAACTAAAATATGGCCAAGCTTTTGTCTTATTACTTTGACAAAATTAACTTGATAACAACTGTCTATGAATGAGGATTGAAGACCTCAAACTTATGCATTATAATTTTAAATATCCATTAAATGTTTTCAAAACCTCTGAGATGAAACTAAGCAAGCTCTACTCAAAAAGGAAAGCCCAGCTAGCTTTTTCTACTAGAAGGGTAATGAAACTGGTTTTTTTTAACAGTAGATCATTAAAGAGCATGCATGCCTACGAATTTTTCTCTTTTTTAAAATTCTGCCAGGATATGCTGTATTTTAATAATGCATAAATGATTCTTTCTATACAATACAAAAAAGGTAACTTCTTGACACTTTCGTTTCACCTTAAATTAACAGAACTGAAGATACTAGAATGTCTAATAAAAATTCAGCATCTACTTTCACAGTCATAATCCTTACATGCTAATTTGGAGGTCAAGGTAGGTGAATAAAAGTTTTAATATTTTTAGCTGAAGAAAGTTCTATTATGCATTAAGCAGTCAGCTGAGCCTTATTAGAAACAGTGCTGGAAAAATTTCAAAGAGGCTTTGGACTTGAATAAAGTTAAAATAGTAGGGAATACTCCCTTTTAAAGACATAAATATATTTCTCATGTAATTCCTGGTTCGCAGGAGATGGTTCAGATTTTATAATTGATTCTGTCATTCAGGAATGCATACATCTTGTGGTCACATTTAATGGCATAAATGTGAATAAGCACTGCGTTTCAGTCTCTGCCATCTATTCCACCAGCTGAGTGTTGATCTCAAATTTGGCATAATGGTGACTTTTTCTGTCCTCATCTCCTCTGACTTTGAAAGAAAACTAACTTTCGGAACTAGTGAAGGTTCAAATCCAGTCTTGGAATTACAATTTTTGTGCACTGCATTTTTTTATGCTGCTGATTTTGCTTTCTTTCTTCCCTACCCTAATCACTTAAAAAAAAAAACAAAACCAAAACAACAAAAAAACTATTTTATATGTTTGAAACACTAATCTGAGTTTTTATGGATATGTTGCAAACCACTGCTATTGACAGAGAAGTGTTTGATCAAAATAATAACAAAAAGGAAATCCGAATGCACGCAAAAGTCAAAGAATTTTTGTCATTTTGGCTGTGTCCTTCTCAACAGTCAATGCACAACTGCTTCACAGACAGTTCATGACTATATTGCCTGACCCGTGAAATTGCTTTTCTACTTAAGCATATGTTAACAAACATTGATTTATTGTGTCTTCTCTACACTAAATGGGTCAGTGGTAATGCACTATGGATTAAATCCTGGGGTGTGGAGGTAGTGGGGGGTGGTAGTGTCTTTTTTTTTCCTTTTTTTTTTTACATAATACTTATATTAATCCAAGGTTTTGCTGTTTGTATTAAGGTATGGCATAATTTTGGTAAAAATTGAATAATTTTTCATATTAACTAAAAATCATGGTAGATTTTCAATGGAATACATGAAGATAGAAAATTATATATATATGATAAAAATTACATGAATTAAGAAAGTAATTATAGAGATATGGTTATTAGGTTCATAAACAGTAAGTTTCCTTCATATCATATGAATAATCTTTGAATTCCATAAGTTGTATATTATGCATAGTTTAAATCAATGAACTGGGATTGTTGGTATCTCAAGAACTTAAGAAAGAATGGCACAATATTCTTACATTATAATTGAGCCCAGATTTCCATTGATTATAACAAGAATGTGGACTAATCACCAGTATTGACACCTAAATGCAAGTGTATTGAAATGGAACTAAATTCCATTTCAAATCTGATGCTGAATCACACAACTATTTCTTTAGATAGTCACTAGTGAAAAGAATGACTTTATTTCCAATCCCATACACTGTTGCATTATATTTGGATGAATGGAATTTATTTTCTTCATAGCAGCTTGCATGGTGGAATGTTTTGAATTTGTGATGAAAACAGCTAAAATAACACACCTATGTTATAGCTTTTCTGAGCAATGCTTATATAGAATGGAGGACGTTTCTGTCTCACACTGCAGCCCCTCAGCAAGGGGGCTGGGTGTGCACAAGTGCCTGGGAGATGACCCAGCTGGGACAGCTGACTCCAGCTGGGACAGTTGACTCAAGCTGGCCAAAGGATATCTCACACAATTCAGCATCATGCTTAGCACATAAAGCTGGGTGAAGAAGAGAGAAGCAGGATGTTCAGAGCAATGCCATTTGTCTTCCCAGGTAACTGTCACACCTGATGGAACTCTGCTCTCCTGGACGTATCTGAACACCTGCCTGCCAATGGGAAGTGGTGAATGAATTCCTTAATTTGCTTTGCTGCTCTTGCTTTTTCTTCTGAACTGTTTTTATCTCAACCCATGAGTTTTCTCACTTTTACTCTTCTAATTCTCTCTAATTTGTGCTCCACCCAGGGAGAGAGAATGAGCAGCTGTGTGGTGCTTAGTTACCATCTGGGGTTAAACCACACCAGCCATTGCGTACAATCAATATGTTTGGGTAGCCAGAGTATTGACAGGGTGTCATTATCTTAAAGAAAGCTTACTCATGGCAGGTTATTCTACCCAATGAAGCCTCTATTTTGAGAGAAAGCAAGGAACATGTTATGTTTGCAGTTAGGGTTACAATGGTTTTACAATTTTTGTAGGAAGAGTCTAACCTTTTTTAAAAGTATGGAGAAACTGACACCTCCTCTACAAAAAGAAAATGATTGTCATAGAATAATTTTTATTTGCTGCTTGCTCTTAGTTTCATACCTTTTCAAATGTAAGACAGGAAAGGATGTTTTTTCTCTTCCAGTTTTGGCATTTTTTTTTTCTAAAATTTAAACTAATTACTTATGATGTCTCCCTCTGCATCATATGTATAGAACCATAGCTTACAATACAGTTATGTTGCTATTCTATTTACATATATACAAAACCCTTGCCTTTCCAGAGGCAAACAATAAGGACACAGAAAATTTCTGAAAACTTTCCAGCATGTTACAACTCTCAACAAGCAAAAGAGAATATAAAGTTTTCTGTCAGAACATGGTAATTCAAAGTACCTTTGATAGCACTTCTACAGAACTATTTTTCAGAATTTTGATTTCAAAGAGTGAGATTTATTTGCCTAAATACATCTCAATAATTACAGGAGAACATAGGCCATGGAGAAAAACAGGTACTTCCAGAGAAAAGCATGTAATTTAGCTTCATATTGTATGAATTAATCTCTAGTGGTGCTGATTTCTTTCAATGTTTTTAGAGAGACAAGAGTGACAAGCTCAGATGGACACAGTCTATGACTGAGATGTCTGTACACAGCCAATTTTTGCCATTTGAGACTGCCTCAAATAGCCAGAAAGATCATTATAAGAATGACAAATATGGCAAAGAAATAAGGTATCAGTGGTTATTCCCTTCACACTTGTGATTTAGGGAGAAGACTCACAGCCCAAGTGTGACTTGGCTCTGGATTCTGAAGCATCAACAGGAATGTCTGTGCATAAGCACACATGAACATCACCAAGCAATAAATTGAGGCTATTGAATACAGCAAATAAAGAATTAATAAGCTGCACATACATTGGCATTTATTGGTATCCAAGCTGAATTCAAGTGGTTTATTTAATTTTGTCATACAACTGATAAATATGTATATGAGAATTAGAGAGATTAGACACTCACACTAGAGATCAGTGTGATGGAAGTCTTTAAACAACATGAATCAGGTCAGTTTTAAACTTAAAAACATCTTACTACTATCCCATTTATTGACGATGTACTTTATGTTAGTAGTTCTTACTCATTATTGGTTGTGATCACTGTTTATTCAAAGTTGTTAGCCCTTAGAATTTCTATATTCCATGGACCATGAGTATACAGTACCATGGAGCTGATGGCTCTAAATTGGCATTGATAGCTCATATCCTTGAGGATTTTAGTTGCCCAGGTTGTAGCAGCCAAGCTTGAAAGGTCTTCCACATGGGAATCTTAATCATAGAAAGGCTTGGATGGAAGGAACCCTAAAGATCATCTAGTGCAAACACTCTATTATGGACAGCAACACCATGGAAAGGGATGCCACCCACTAGATTAGGCTGCACAGGGCCCCATTCAACCTGACCTTGGACTTCCAGGGATGGGACATCCATAACTTCTCTGGGTAACCTGTTCCAGGGCATCACTACCCACTGAGTAAATAATTTCTTCCTAGCATCTGATCTAATCTCTTCTCTTTTAGGTTTAAACTTTTCCCCATCATCCTACCACTATTTGCCCATGTAAAATGTTACTTTCCCTCTTTTATTTAAGCCCCTTTGAGTACTGAAAGGCCTCAATAAGTTCATTCTGGAGTCTTATTTTCTCTAGGCGATCTTATTTATTGGGGGCATTTTATCTTCCCTTTATGACTCATGTATCTGTAGAAGCCCCTCTTATTACTGTTCTTCACACTTGTCAAATTCATCTCCAGCTCTACCTTAGCATTTCTCATCCTGTGCCTACACAGAATTTCTCTATCCTTCTCAGGTTATAAGACCCTAATTGCACTGCCTGTGCACTTCCTTCCCACGCTTTATTTTGACCAGAAGGAGGCTGTACTTTCATCATACCTCAAAAATAGAGTAGACTCTGCCTAAAAAAATTGTAAGGCCATTGTAACCCTAATCGCAAACGTAATGTGTTCCTTGCTTTCCCTCAAAACAGAAGGTTCACTAGGTATCATAACCTGTCATGAGTAAGCTTGTGATGAGATAATGATACCCTGTCAGACTTTTGAGTTAACTCCAACTGGCAAAATCAAGCACCACACAGCTGCTCACTCACTCGCCCCAAGTGGAACGGGGGAGAGAATTGGAAGAGTAAGAGTGAGAAAACTCGTGGGTTGAGATTAAGACAGTTTGGTAGGTAAAGCAAAACAGCAGAGACAACCAAAGCAAAACAAGGAATTCATTCACAGTTTCCTATTGGCAGGCAGGTGTTCAGCCACCTCCAGGAGAGCAGGGCTCTGTCACAGTCAGCAGTTACTTGGCAGGACAAATGGCATCACTCTGAAATTTCCTCTCTTTTATTCCCCCAACTTTATGCGCTGAGCCATGTGGTATGGAATATCCCTTTGGTCAGCTGGGGTCATCTGTTCTGGCTCTGTCCCTTCTCAGCTTCTAATGTACCCCCATCCTCCTCACTGGTGGTATGAGGTGAGGAGCAGAAAAGACCACAGTGCTCTGTGTAAGCAGGATTTAGTGAGATCACTGTGTATTCAGCCCAGTTTTCAGTACAAATCCCAAACATAGCCCCATACTAGCAACTATGAAGAAAACAAACCCTAACCCAGCCCAAACCAGCACACACAGCCATGCTCATCTCTGGCCTCCCTTACCTGATTTCTTGCACATGAGGATCAAGAGTTCTGTCATTCTCAGAAAAAAAAAGTCTTAAAAGAGCTGTGAGCTCTCTACTGATTCTTTGTTACACTCTTTACTGAAAACATACTAGCAACTTCCTTTAATCCTGGATATATTTATACACTTCTAGTACTTTTCAAAGGCTATATATCTTCTGAGTACTAGTTGCAGTCTATAAGCAACCATATGTGATCTTCATTTCTTTTCAGGCAGAATCACAGATGAGTCATGATTATTTGTGCAGCTAAAAAGTTCCAACACTTGGTTTTGAAAAGTTCTGAAGTTACTTTTAGTGGGTATGTGTGTTAACAGCATTGTGCAAGGACGAAAATAGCTGAGAACTGAAAAAAAATACAACACTGAGGCATCCTGAAGAGACTTTTGTAGTAAGAAGCTTTTCAGAGAGGACTTCCATAGTCATCAAAACCTTCAGAAAATACATCCAAATTTAGCTGTGCTTGTATTTAGTGCTACTAAAATGGGCTGGTTTCGTTTTTCATATTCTATCTCTTCAGGTGTGCAGGAGGTAGGATTGGAAAGAAGGCAGTAATTCTAGCAGTTGTCTGCTTTTATAAGCATTCATTGCTT
This sequence comes from Notiomystis cincta, assembly GCA_013398075.1. NCBI lineage: Eukaryota > Metazoa > Chordata > Aves > Passeriformes > Notiomystidae > Notiomystis > Notiomystis cincta. The sequence continues at coordinate 117,985 of VZRX01011091.1, forward strand.
AAAGACACTGACCACTGCCGAGGTCAGCCACTGTTCATGCAATGATTGCNTTGAAAGGTCTTCCACATGGGAATCTTAATCATAGAAAGGCTTGGATGGAAGGAACCCTAAAGATCATCTAGTGCAAACACTCTATTATGGACAGCAACACCATGGAAAGGGATGCCACCCACTAGATTAGGCTGCACAGGGCCCCATTCAACCTGACCTTGGACTTCCAGGGATGGGACATCCATAACTTCTCTGGGTAACCTGTTCCAGGGCATCACTACCCACTGAGTAAATAATTTCTTCCTAGCATCTGATCTAATCTCTTCTCTTTTAGGTTTAAACTTTTCCCCATCATCCTACCACTATTTGCCCATGTAAAATGTTACTTTCCCTCTTTTATTTAAGCCCCTTTGAGTACTGAAAGGCCTCAATAAGTTCATTCTGGAGTCTTATTTTCTCTAGGCGATCTTATTTATTGGGGGCATTTTATCTTCCCTTTATGACTCATGTATCTGTAGAAGCCCCTCTTATTACTGTTCTTCACACTTGTCAAATTCATCTCCAGCTCTACCTTAGCATTTCTCATCCTGTGCCTACACAGAATTTCTCTATCCTTCTCAGGTTATAAGACCCTAATTGCACTGCCTGTGCACTTCCTTCCCACGCTTTATTTTGACCAGAAGGAGGCTGTACTTTCATCATACCTCAAAAATAGAGTAGACTCTGCCTAAAAAAATTGTAAGGCCATTGTAACCCTAATCGCAAACGTAATGTGTTCCTTGCTTTCCCTCAAAACAGAAGGTTCACTAGGTATCATAACCTGTCATGAGTAAGCTTGTGATGAGATAATGATACCCTGTCAGACTTTTGAGTTAACTCCAACTGGCAAAATCAAGCACCACACAGCTGCTCACTCACTCGCCCCAAGTGGAACGGGGGAGAGAATTGGAAGAGTAAGAGTGAGAAAACTCGTGGGTTGAGATTAAGACAGTTTGGTAGGTAAAGCAAAACAGCAGAGACAACCAAAGCAAAACAAGGAATTCATTCACAGTTTCCTATTGGCAGGCAGGTGTTCAGCCACCTCCAGGAGAGCAGGGCTCTGTCACAGTCAGCAGTTACTTGGCAGGACAAATGGCATCACTCTGAAATTTCCTCTCTTTTATTCCCCCAACTTTATGCGCTGAGCCATGTGGTATGGAATATCCCTTTGGTCAGCTGGGGTCATCTGTTCTGGCTCTGTCCCTTCTCAGCTTCTAATGTACCCCCATCCTCCTCACTGGTGGTATGAGGTGAGGAGCAGAAAAGACCACAGTGCTCTGTGTAAGCAGGATTTAGTGAGATCACTGTGTATTCAGCCCAGTTTTCAGTACAAATCCCAAACATAGCCCCATACTAGCAACTATGAAGAAAACAAACCCTAACCCAGCCCAAACCAGCACACACAGCCATGCTCATCTCTGGCCTCCCTTACCTGATTTCTTGCACATGAGGATCAAGAGTTCTGTCATTCTCAGAAAAAAAAAGTCTTAAAAGAGCTGTGAGCTCTCTACTGATTCTTTGTTACACTCTTTACTGAAAACATACTAGCAACTTCCTTTAATCCTGGATATATTTATACACTTCTAGTACTTTTCAAAGGCTATATATCTTCTGAGTACTAGTTGCAGTCTATAAGCAACCATATGTGATCTTCATTTCTTTTCAGGCAGAATCACAGATGAGTCATGATTATTTGTGCAGCTAAAAAGTTCCAACACTTGGTTTTGAAAAGTTCTGAAGTTACTTTTAGTGGGTATGTGTGTTAACAGCATTGTGCAAGGACGAAAATAGCTGAGAACTGAAAAAAAATACAACACTGAGGCATCCTGAAGAGACTTTTGTAGTAAGAAGCTTTTCAGAGAGGACTTCCATAGTCATCAAAACCTTCAGAAAATACATCCAAATTTAGCTGTGCTTGTATTTAGTGCTACTAAAATGGGCTGGTTTCGTTTTTCATATTCTATCTCTTCAGGTGTGCAGGAGGTAGGATTGGAAAGAAGGCAGTAATTCTAGCAGTTGTCTGCTTTTATAAGCATTCATTGCTTAAAGACACTGACCACTGCCGAGGTCAGCCACTGTTCATGCAATGATTGCATTTTGAAAATCCTCCTGAACTGAGGCTGGTTGTGGTGACAGCATGAAAAGGATTCCTCTCAAAAATAAGAAGACTGCGTGCAGGTGTCTCTAGCAGATAGTCCAAAGCTTTCAAGCATGAATAAGCCTTTTGAACTCATGGCCTGAGTGGAAACTGCATCAAGTGTTATGTTACACTTGAGCAAATCTCCTTTGAGTCCAAGACGGAGGATTCTGCCCAGCTGCTTCTCTTTAAATTTTCTGTATTGCATTAGCACCCAGAACTACGAAAAGGAACTCTACAAAACTCATTAATTAGCAGTCAGGTTACAATTCCGAGAAGAATAGAGATTAATGGTTTCAATGTTTTTCCTTTTTCTTCTTTTTTTTTTTTTAATGAATATTTTTATATACCAAATTCCTTTAAAATTTTACTACAGTTACTTATTCACCCAATATCAGACTTGATACCCAATTTGCTTATCTTAAATTAAAAAGAAACAGCACATACAATATATTTTAAAAACAAAAGAAAATAAAAAATATTTTTAACAGAATCTAGTGTTTATTTTACATAATAGAAAATGGAGTCAGCTGCCATAGATGGAATTATGTATCTAAAAGCTGGGCAATAACCTTATTATATTAGCTTTCTTAATAGCCAGTGAAATGCATTTCTATGAACTGGTTGATTCTGAATTGTAAAACATGCTGAAGGGAAATATGGTGAATCTTCCCTGGAAATAATTGTCCCCTTAATCTTGCAAGATCCTAAATGGTTAGTTTAGATCAAATGCTAGATAGTTAATATCAGGTGAGATGAGTTGTGTTTTGAATTTTGAATCCAAACTCACAAAAAAAAAAATAACAGCCAAAATAAGATTTAAAGGTTGGAATATCCAGATACTCTTAGATCCTTTAATGCTGATATAGCAGGACCTTTTTTAGAAACATTTTAGTATTTTACATCTAAATATAACATTATTTACTGCTGTCTCCTTAAATATCACTTTCAAATGGCTCTTGCAGAATGGTTTGAAGTTTCCAGGAGCTGCCTATGCCTCAAAAATCGTATTGGCTCCATGCCTTACCACTTCAGGGACAGTGGCCACTTTTGACTTGCTGCCAAGAGATGTGTGCTTCTTGTGAGGATCACTGGGTGTTAAGCTAATGTTGTGCTATGAACAAGCTTTGAACCAGCTTTTAGGCTGCCTTTAAATAAATCTGAAAGATACACTCTAATTTATTCATATTACACAAACTTTAATCATTTGGTGGTTAGGACATAGAGATCTCAGTCACCTTGCAAGCTTCTTTTCAAGAACATGTTTAGGAAAAGGAATGTTGAAATTTAGAGCCTCCTTAGACTATTACTAAATATAAAGAATCAAAATAATGGATGAATGATAAATAATTAAGCATATAAGGACAAGGCCATTATTAAAAATCAGTTAAAAAATTGGAATTTAAAATTATCATTTTCTTAGTGTTATACATAATGTAATTCCTGCACAAATGCTATCACAGAAAAGAAAAAATCAATTAAAAAATTATTGTGTTATATATGAGGAAAATTAGTTCCTTCGTAGAACATTTAAATTGAAAAAAAAAAACCAAACATTTGCCAGAATTTCTATCAATAAAATAAAGTTTTATATAAGAGAATATAGCTATTATAATTAAAGGGCAAAACTGTTCCTGATAGATTAAAACATATATTAAAAAATCTACTTATATTT
>VZRX01011092.1:0-14274 GCA_013398075.1 Notiomystis cincta
CATCTGTCTCTCCTGCTGAGGGAAAGAGGGCAACACATCCCCTCTAGACTGGCCTGGCAACACATAAAGAACAGGAGGTAAGAAGGAGGAGAGTGGAAGAAAGAAAGAACATCAAAAGCTCTGTCATGTCCCTTCATGTTGCAGTTCTTAGGCACGTGAGCAAGAAGCACAAGAGCGGTGCCCATTTCCTGACAACTTTGCCACAAACAAACCACTCAGAAATGACCCAAGTGAACATCACCTGCCCACAAGGGATGCCAACAGACCTTGATCAGAGCCTTCTGCCTGTGCTGACGTTTTCTGCCTCGGAAATCACTGATCATCTCATCACAGCAATTACAGAAACAGCCTTTCATATAGGAAAACACATGGCAGAAGTCAGGAAATGAAAAGGTAGCAATGCAGGAAACCAGGGCGCAGCTCCATTATTAGCTTGGATGGCTTGCATTTGACACAAGCTGGTCAGAAAATTATTACTTCCACAAAACTTCAGGCAATGCAAGACTGCTATAAAAGGCAACTCAAGTGTCTGCTCTCTCACCATCTTCTCTCACCTCCTCCTCAGGAATCAGGTGAATGTGAAGCCTCTCCTTCTCCTTCTCCTTCTCCTTCTCCTTCTCCTTCTCCTTCTCCTTCTCCTTCTCCTTCTCCTTCTCCTTCTCCTTCTCCTTCTCCTTCTCCTTCTCCTTCTCCTTCTCCTTCTCCTTCTCCTTCTCCTTCTCCTTCTCCTTCTCCTTCTCCTTCTCCTTCTCCTTCTCCTTCTCCTTCTCCTTCTCCTTCTCCTTCTCCTTCTCCTTCTCCTTCTCCTTCTCCTTCTCCTTCTCCTTCTCCTTCTCCTTCTCCTTCTCCTTCTCCTTCTCCTTCTCCTTCTCCTTCTCCTTCTCCTTCTCCTTCTCCTTCTCCTTCTCCTTCTCCTTCTCCTTCTCCTTCTCCTTCTCCTTCTCCTTCTCCTTCTCCTTCTCCTTCTCCTTCTCCTTCTCCTTCTCCTTCTCCTTCTCCTTCTCCTTCTCCTTCTCCTTNCTGGGGGCTTTGACATCTCCTGCATCACCAACTGCTATGGTGGCAACAGATGCCGTCCCTGCTAAAACTGCTGACAACATCCTCGGGCGAGAACCTCCGAGACCTCAGGATCTGTCTCTGGCCAGGAGATAGAGCTTTGGGGTGTAATTAGAGTTTCAAAACATTGTCTCCTTATTGTCTTCTCTCCATATCTCTTTCTTTTGCTGTCTGTCTCCCCAGACCAAGTTGGGAGCACCTGTTGCCCTTCCTCTTTCTCCCTCTTTAGGGTGGGCAGATGGATACCCTAGAGGAACTCAACTACATCTTAGTGGCTCTTCCAAGTGCTCTCTGTGAGCCACCTCCTTTTCTTCTCTAGGCTTAATAAAATTGTTTTGCAACCAAGCATTGGCTTCTGAGTCCTTCTTTCCATGGCTACTCTTCCAGTCTCATCAAGGAAAAAGTTGGAGAAGGGAAATGTTGGGACTCTCTGCACTGAATTTTACTTCATGCCTTTTCTTTTGGAGCTGTCAAAATCTTCGCTGGCTATTCCACAGCGAATGGTCTTCAGGAAGACCCTGACTTTGAAGGGTGGCAGCAATAGGCATGGGAAACACACCCTGGGGACAGCCCCCAACCTCACCTCTGCCTTCTCCTCCCCTCCATCACCTAATCTACAGTGTGTGGTCAGCACAGATGGTCAAAAACAGATGAGATAGGCATCCCATACACTCTTTCATTACCTGGCAATGCCCAGCTGCCTTCCAGGCATGCAAGGCTGTGATGAATCACAAGCTGGTATCAGTATCTGCCGTGTTTGGGCTACACTGTCGCTGTCACATTCCTGTGAACCAAACACTCCCCACGGGCTACTGCCTGTCTGGGCTCTTGGTCTTGCTTGGGCAGAGGCTTCTCCATTTTTGGGTTCTCTTTTTGGTTTTTTCCCTGTCTCAGAGACACTACAGTTAGCAGTTTTGAGCTGCCTGGAGGTGAATCCCACAGGTGCTGCCTGTCACCACAGGTGGCCTTGCTGCAGCAAGACAGTCCAGATGGGTCAGCCCCCACTCCAGGAAAGAAGAATATGGAAACAGAGACTCTTTCTCTTTCATGGCAGCTTTTGCTGAAGGTGGGATCTTGGATTTGAAGGCAGCTGCTTTGGGTTTACAACTGTAGCCACTTGTAAACACTGCATTTCACAATTAGAAACTATCTTGAAATGAAATCCAAAAACTTCACCAGCAGTGAAAAATTTAGCAAGTTTCTGGGGTCGGACCACTTTGTGCTGTTGTGGACAGACCTGTCATTTCCCCTCCACCACAGCCACAGTGCAGAGCATAGCAGCAGCCAGGGAGCTCCTGGTGGAGCAAATGGCAGGAGGAAGCAGCACCCTGCCTGAACTGGCAAGTCTTTATCTGCCACTAGAACTGCTATATGGGCTCCTGCCTTTCCCAGTAGGATTTACCATTATCTTGTCCCTTTTTTCTCAGGACCACATGGTCACCTAGAGGGCACCATCTTGGAAGGAAAGGGTGTGATGGCATCTTCCCCTTGTCCTTCAAGCCATGCAACTCCAAAGCTCTTTGGCTCTGGACAAGTTTGTTTAACTGTTTTTTCAGGTTTTGGACTAGCTTCTTCTGAGCATTCCATTCTCGATCTGCCCTGAGGTGGGCTATTGTTTCAGCCTCCAAGGCAATTTGCTACTCAATCAGGCCTTTCTGTTGCTGCTCCACAACGTATTCCTCTTTGTGTTCAGCCTCCACCCTTATGGATACCAGACCTTTTCCCTTGCTGGAGTTTTTCCCGTCTTTTGCTAAAATTCAACTTTTCTCTGCAAGTAACTGCAGATTTTGCCAATTTTACTCAGCCCACATCCTTCTTTATAATTCAGGACAAACTTTATAAGCTTTTAGCAATTCAGTCAGTGGAGAACAGGTCAGATCAGGTTTAACCCAGGATTCTATGACCTTTTTGCTGGAGAATATCAGTTTCAACCAAAAATTTATTTCTCCTTTATTCTGCAATGAGCATTTATTTCTGTATAAAATAACTCTCCATCACCTCAAGAGTACCCTGCTCGCTGTGCCAATTAAAATGTAAGGCCCCCAAAATCTTATTCAATGTGACACTTAAAAGAGCTTTTGTTTTTCATGTACAGAGTTAGACACAGGGGAGAAACACCAACAAGAGGTCACAAAAACCAAAACCCCTTTACGGGCAACTTTAGAAAGTCAAAGAACATTGGCAAAAGGTTTCAAGCAGCTTCCAATCAACACAAACACTTCTCAAAGCATTAACTTAATCCATTCAATTTAACAGACTCTAAATGCATCTGATTTTAAGTTACTCAAAATTCTGAGAAGGGAATTAGAAGAAGGGGAAAGGGAGAAAGACAGACAAGGAATAGAAAAGAACAAACACTGCTACCATTCCTGATTCCTATGGTGTCCAGCTTATAGAAATTCGAAGAAGAGGTAGGGTCAAGACATGTGCTTACCTTGTGTCTCAGGTTAAATACTGAAAGGAATCAGAGGGATTTGTCTTTACAAACAAACTGTGGGTCTGCTGATAGATAAAGGTAGATATTGAGAGATGAAAGAAGCAGTGGAAGGAACCATATATCCTATAGGAATTCCACTGATTGATGATGTTCAGATAACATCCATCCATAAGTGAAAGAAATATGAGTTTATAGTGAAGCCATTAGTCATTTGCACAAACTCAACCAAAAGTCATTTACCACTGTGTACCCTGAGTATGGCTGACATCAATCCTAACCTGTGAATTGTCTCAGCCCTGCATGTTTGGACTGCAGCTTTGCCTGCCTGTACTGGCTGAGTGCATCTCATCTGCCGGTGCTTCTATGTGCACGCCATGGAGCCTAGACCAGGTAAGGGAGTGGAAGAGAAGGAAGAGATGATGTTGTGGGCTACTCCCAGGAATTGTTTTTCCCTTCCCCATTCCTACCACCCTTTGGAGCCAGTCTCCCTGATGGCCTTTGGATGCCAAGAAGCCAGGGGTGGCTTTATCAGCTCCAAGGAAAAAGGCACAAAGGAAAATCCACTACAGAGAATCCCACCATCTGCTTCTTCCAGCTATTTTCCCTGAGCAGACTGGAAGAGTTGTTATAGAATGAAGAAGTACTCGGAGACCCATATATGGATGCAAAACAGCTTTATTGAGTGTACAGAAAAAAAATACTCAGAATGGCTCAGAGAGGAGACCAGGAGCAGCCACTAAGGCAACACGTCTCCACTAGACTGGCCTGAGGAGGCATGGATAGCAAATGAAAGAGCAAAAGGAGAGAGGAGAAGGGGACAATGGCTTGCAACGCTAATTACAATGTCCCAAAGCTCTATCTCCTGCCCAGAACCAGGTCCTGAGGTCTTGGAGGTTCCTGCCCAAGGAGGTTGCCAGCAAATTTAGCAGGGACGGCATCTGTTGACACCATAGCGGCTGGTGATACAGGAGATGTCAAAGCCACCAGAGTTGATGGGCACTCCCTCAGAGCTGAGGATGCTGCCAACAGCAGCAGAGGTGGAGGAGCCCACCACGGTGTTCTGAGGGAAGGAGCTGAGGATGGGGCCAGGCAGGGTCACCACCACGGGCGAGGGCTGGATGGCCACGGTGGAGCTCTGGCACTGCCTGACACAGCACTCATTGCAGCTGTTGGCCAGCGGGCAGGGGCCGCAGGGCTGGCAGCAAGGGTCGCAGGGTTTGCAGCAGGACATGGCTCGGGGTCACAGGTGCACCTGGCAGGGAGAGAGGAGGGGAAGCAAAAAGTGGGAAGGCATGAGAAGCAGTTCTGCCTCCAACTACCTTGCAGTCAAAGCATCTCCTGGCCTATGTTGCCTTGCTCAACTCACAGCCCAGGAGCCACCTCAGCCAAGTCTCTGCCTCTCTCTGTGTGCACAGGACCTTCTCCCAGAAGAAGCAGCTCCCAGCCCTGGGCTCCAACAGCCCCTATCAGCTGAGTCCTACGGCCAGGAAGGAGCTGGTCTTGAAGCCAGAAGAGGAGATGAGGTTTCACACTCACCTGATTCCAGAGGAGAAGGAGGTGAGAGAAGTGGATGAGAGAAGAGAGACCTGAGCTGCCTTTTATAGCAGTCCTGCACTGCTTTGGCCCTGAGGCACCTTGGTGGAAATAATAATTTTCTAACCAGTTCGTGTCAAATGCAAACTGCTCCAGCTAATGATAGGGGCTGTGTCCTGGTTTCCTGCATTGCTGCCTTTTCATTTCCTAGTTAATTTCACGTGCTTTCTTCTATGCAAACTTCTGTAAGTGTCAAGATTAGAGGTTCAATAACTTCAGGGCAGAAAGACGTCAGCAGAGGCACAATGCTCAGATCAAGGGCTGGCAGCATCCCCTGTGAGCAGGTGATGTGAACCTGTGTCATGCCTGTAGATTTGTTTATGGCAGCTTTGTCAGGAGAGGGGCACCACTCTTGTTCTTCTCACCTGTGTGCCCAAGGTCTCCATTGTTTGGGCACATGACAGAGTTTCAGGTTGCTATTTCCTTCTTCCACTTTTCTCTTTCTTTTGTTGTCCTTATCTCCCCAGGCCAGTCTAGTGGGGACATGTTTCCCTCCCTCCTTCCACAGGAGAGGCTGATGGACACCCTGCAGCATCTTCACCGCATCTTAGTGGCTGCTCCCAATACGCCCTGTAGGAACTATCCCTGACTGCTCAGGGATGAAGATAGAGGAAGAAGAGGGTGGAGCCCTTGCAGTGGATTTTACTTTGTGCCCTTTCCCTTGGAGCTGATGAAGACATCCCCTGCTACTCTACAGCCAATGGCAATCAGACCATCGACCCAAAATATATTGGCAGTGGAGACAGAAAACAACAGTGCCTGGAAACAGCCCACAACTTCATCTCTTCCTTCTCCTGTGCTCTGTTACCTGGTGTACAGGCCCAACACACAGGGACAGATATGTCCCTCTTACCTCCTTTAGCACCTGGCAGGGCCCAGCTGCTGCTGTTATATTCAGTTCTCAAATATTTCACAAGTTTATTAGTATCAAACACGCTCCAGCTATGTGATGGAGCCCCTGTTCCTGTGAAACCAACACCTCCAAAAGGCTCTCCTGGCCTTGGTGTCCCATTTTCCCTGTGCAAATGCCTTCTAGTTTATAATGCCAAAATTCAGGGATGCTTCTCAGTTTTACTTGAAATTTTCTTCCTAGACCTTTGCCTTCAGGCTTGCATAATGATCTAATCCATGTCATTCCCCAGGTGTCCATGGTCTCCCACATGTAGAAAAGGAACTATTCAAGGCACTGACACCTAAATTGGCTGAAATAAACCTTCTAACACATTTTGAAGCATTAGAAAGTATCCTTTATCTGCATAGCACACACGGAGGATAGTGCCTTATTCTGTGTGTATCATCAGACTTTACAACAAGGTATTTATCCATCATAATCATACATATTATTAAAATGTGCTTCTTATATAATACATAAACATCACTTTCCTAGAACTAATTTTCATGCATCCACCTCCTATGGAAGTCCTTTTATGATCTTGGAGAGTCATAAAAAGAGATCTCTGATGGTCATATTCACTGAAGGCTTTGATATTAAATGTGAGCTTTCCTTGAATTTTTTTTTGTCATGTTTCGTTGTTCCTTTTTTACCATGAATTGCAAAAAAACCCATGACTTTGCAAAAATCACTGTAGTCCTTTTTATCTAGTTTTGCACTGGTTCCGGCCATGTTTATCATCCTGTGTTCACACCTTTACATTGTTTTATCTTTTTTTTTTTTTTTTGCCATTTAGTCCAAGCTCTATTCAGCAGCTTCAGGAGAACTGAAAATTTCTATTCCCTATGTTCTTCATCAGCACTGCTGGGCTCATAATAACAACTCAGGTACAGAGTGTCCCCTGGAGCCTGTGAGGTTACACATGTACTCCTCCTGTCCTCAGTTCAGGGCAGAAACACAATCATTTTCCGTCTTTCTGGCCACTCGGCACACCTTCCTATGTCCTGAAACCAAGGCTTCACCTGCTCCTACTGAGACCCAAGCACTGGTCTCAGTTGCCAGTACTCAAATCATCCCCAGTTCCTCTTCACTCAGTGTGTTACCCCCACGGGCAGCCCCTCCATGCGGGTCATTGTGCTGAGAAAGTCCTGGTGCTCTTGGTAGATCCCATTTAAGTACTAAAATACTGCAGTGAGGTCCTCCCCAAGCCTCCTGTTCTCCAGGGAGAAAAGGCCACACTCCCTCAGTCTTTCCTCATAGCACAGGTTCTCCAAGTCTCTGCTTTTCTTTGACTCACACAACGGGATGGGAGCAGCTGCTGGGTGAGGATCAGCAGAGGCCACATCAGGGGACTTAAATGAAGTGATGCCTTTTTTTTGGTGCAGAGGGGCCAGTCAGCAGGAGAACCATATGGGTGAACACAAGCACAAACTCAATGTCCACATGACCAGGGCTTGCAATTTACCCTATTGTCGAGTGAAGGACTCACAGCTGTTGCTTTGTCTTCAGGGCAAGCAGCCTGATGTGGGAATGGATAGAAATCTGTCCCTTCTGGGTTTCTTGAGACCATGCTGGCTCATCTTTCTTGTTGTGATTCTGTGAAAATGTAAAAGTTACTCCTTGGTGCAGCACTGACATTGCAGAGTAATAAAGCTCAGGTCCTGCCAGGATGTCCTGGATGGGAGTTTTGCTGTTCCTGAGCCCTCAGATCCCTGCTCTGCAGCCAATCAGAGCCTCTGGAGGACAGCCTGGAGTGCTGGGACCAGGACACTTCCAGTGGGATGAAGGACATGGGCAGTTGCTGTAAAGTTACATTGTCTCCTCTGTCACCTCAGGGAGCTTCTGGCTTCCTGAGTTTACACAAATCCAGGCTGGAAGAGAGAGGGAAAAGGAAGCTGTGAAGTGTTGACATGTGTGTTGTGTTGTACCTGCCAGGCAGAAAACAGCCTTGAACTCCACCTGGAGTGCTGCTTCTGGGTCTGGGACCCCTAACACAGCAGATCCCCAACACAGGAAGAACGTGGAGCTGCTGGAAGGAGTCCAGAAGAGGCCTGTGAAGAGAATGAGAGGGCTGGAGCACCTCTGCTATGAAGACAGGTTTAAACAGTTGGGGTTGCTCAGCCTGGAGAAGAGAAAGCTCTGGAGAGATCTTATTGCACCCACCAGTACCCAAACAGCTTCTAAAATAAAGCTGGAGAGGGACCTTTTACAAGGTCCTGTTGTCATAGGATAAAGGGAAATTGCTTTAGACTGAAGCAACAGTTTTAAAAGAAATATTAAGAAGAAATTCCTTACTGTGAGGTTGGTGAGGCACTGGAACACCACCTTAGGCAATAAGCCCAGCCCTTCAAAGGAAGTGTATTTTTGTTTGTTGATCTCTGGGTGCACGGGTGAAATTGGGATGTCAAGGGAGAACTCAGGCCCTTTTCTCTAGCTCAGCCTTGCACAGAAGGGTCTCCTGCCTGGGTGTCAACACAGGAGAACTGTACCATGCCATCCTCCTAGTTCCCACCTCACACGAAGTTCATGGGGAATCTCCGAAAATTGGGATTATAAAGACAACTGAGATATCCTGGACTGTCCTGTCTGGGAAACATGGAGAGTGGATGGCTGGAAGACAAAGGCAGTGAGGGATGGATGATTAGGAAAAGAAAAGCTGTAAACCTGCCAGTGGTCTCCAGGTAGACAAGTACAAGGGCCAGTTAACCTCATTGCCCACCATCCCCTGAGGGTGTAACCAAATGAGATGAAAGAGACTTATCCAGCACCAATTTGATGCAAATAGGCAGACACTTCTTTATTGGGGGTGCCTGGAACACTGGAGCTCGCTCCTCTGAAAACATGTGCTTAACAAACAAACCCCATCCAATTTATAACTTTTTCTGCTGGATCATCATTACATAAGTTCTTTTACATATTATGCATACTATGCCCACTCAAATTTAACCTTTACATCAATCAGTTCCAATAGTTAATAACTTCATCAATATTCTTATCCTAAAACAATCATTGCTCATTGTCACACTCATCTCTACTAAAGTCTACTGATTGGAATCCGTGATATTAAAATCATTGATATTAAAATCAAATTCTAAGCAGCATAACTGGTTCCCATTATGGTCTCCACAGTTCCTCCACTGAGCCATAAGGGTCCAATAATGTCTTGGTGAGATTTCTATGATTGCACATTTCAAACACAGCACTCCTTATATCTCTGTACCTTATTCTTCACAATTTTCTCCTTATANGAACACAAGCACAAACTCAATGTCCACATGACCAGGGCTTGCAATTTACCCTATTGTCGAGTGAAGGACTCACAGCTGTTGCTTTGTCTTCAGGGCAAGCAGCCTGATGTGGGAATGGATAGAAATCTGTCCCTTCTGGGTTTCTTGAGACCATGCTGGCTCATCTTTCTTGTTGTGATTCTGTGAAAATGTAAAAGTTACTCCTTGGTGCAGCACTGACATTGCAGAGTAATAAAGCTCAGGTCCTGCCAGGATGTCCTGGATGGGAGTTTTGCTGTTCCTGAGCCCTCAGATCCCTGCTCTGCAGCCAATCAGAGCCTCTGGAGGACAGCCTGGAGTGCTGGGACCAGGACACTTCCAGTGGGATGAAGGACATGGGCAGTTGCTGTAAAGTTACATTGTCTCCTCTGTCACCTCAGGGAGCTTCTGGCTTCCTGAGTTTACACAAATCCAGGCTGGAAGAGAGAGGGAAAAGGAAGCTGTGAAGTGTTGACATGTGTGTTGTGTTGTACCTGCCAGGCAGAAAACAGCCTTGAACTCCACCTGGAGTGCTGCTTCTGGGTCTGGGACCCCTAACACAGCAGATCCCCAACACAGGAAGAACGTGGAGCTGCTGGAAGGAGTCCAGAAGAGGCCTGTGAAGAGAATGAGAGGGCTGGAGCACCTCTGCTATGAAGACAGGTTTAAACAGTTGGGGTTGCTCAGCCTGGAGAAGAGAAAGCTCTGGAGAGATCTTATTGCACCCACCAGTACCCAAACAGCTTCTAAAATAAAGCTGGAGAGGGACCTTTTACAAGGTCCTGTTGTCATAGGATAAAGGGAAATTGCTTTAGACTGAAGCAACAGTTTTAAAAGAAATATTAAGAAGAAATTCCTTACTGTGAGGTTGGTGAGGCACTGGAACACCACCTTAGGCAATAAGCCCAGCCCTTCAAAGGAAGTGTATTTTTGTTTGTTGATCTCTGGGTGCACGGGTGAAATTGGGATGTCAAGGGAGAACTCAGGCCCTTTTCTCTAGCTCAGCCTTGCACAGAAGGGTCTCCTGCCTGGGTGTCAACACAGGAGAACTGTACCATGCCATCCTCCTAGTTCCCACCTCACACGAAGTTCATGGGGAATCTCCGAAAATTGGGATTATAAAGACAACTGAGATATCCTGGACTGTCCTGTCTGGGAAACATGGAGAGTGGATGGCTGGAAGACAAAGGCAGTGAGGGATGGATGATTAGGAAAAGAAAAGCTGTAAACCTGCCAGTGGTCTCCAGGTAGACAAGTACAAGGGCCAGTTAACCTCATTGCCCACCATCCCCTGAGGGTGTAACCAAATGAGATGAAAGAGACTTATCCAGCACCAATTTGATGCAAATAGGCAGACACTTCTTTATTGGGGGTGCCTGGAACACTGGAGCTCGCTCCTCTGAAAACATGTGCTTAACAAACAAACCCCATCCAATTTATAACTTTTTCTGCTGGATCATCATTACATAAGTTCTTTTACATATTATGCATACTATGCCCACTCAAATTTAACCTTTACATCAATCAGTTCCAATAGTTAATAACTTCATCAATATTCTTATCCTAAAACAATCATTGCTCATTGTCACACTCATCTCTACTAAAGTCTACTGATTGGAATCCGTGATATTAAAATCATTGATATTAAAATCAAATTCTAAGCAGCATAACTGGTTCCCATTATGGTCTCCACAGTTCCTCCACTGAGCCATAAGGGTCCAATAATGTCTTGGTGAGATTTCTATGATTGCACATTTCAAACACAGCACTCCTTATATCTCTGTACCTTATTCTTCACAATTTTCTCCTTATAATCATAGCTTTTTATATCATTAAACTGACTATTTGATCAAAACATTCATAACAAGGGGAAAACAGTATGAGGAGACTGCTCCTCCTGGTACAGATAGGAAGCAGAAAACATAGCAGGTGAAAGAAATATTCAATGCACTTCTAATTCCCAGAGTTAATGTAAAACCAGAAAGACCTTGGCTAGCTTCCAGTGCCCCAGATGCTTGCTCCCTCCCTTTCCTTCCTCTGTGGGTCAGGAGCAAAAGTAAGGTGGAAATGGTCACAGCTCAAGATGAAGACAGAGGGGTTGCATAGCGATAACCACCATGGGCAAAGCAGACTTGACTTCAGGAACATTCATTTAACTTATTGACAATTAAAAATAGAGCAAGATGATAAGAAGCAACCAGAAAAAACCTCACCTTCAATCCATCCTTACCTCTATTTCACAGCCTCAACTTCCCTCTTTCATTCATGACTCCTCTGTTTCCTCCACCCCAAAGCAGTGCAGTGAGATGCAGAATGTGGGATTGTGGTCTGTACACATCTGATACTTCCTGTCACTGTTTCCTCCTCATATTTTTAATGTGCTCAAGCATGACCCCTTCCCATAGGCTGCAAACTATCAAGACTGGCTCCAGTGTGTATCATGTCCATGGGCTTCAGATGTATCAGCTTGAGTCCTCCAAGGGCCACTGCTTCAGCATGGGCTCTGCACAGGCCACAGTTCCTACAGGTCTATAAACCTGCTCTGGCATGGGATCATCCATGGCCTTCTCTGTGGATAACTGCTGCACCACGGTCTCTTCCATAGGCTGCCTGGGAACCTCTGCTCCATTGCCTGGGGAAACTTCCCCTTCTCCTCTTTCTCTGGTCTTGCTGTCTCAGATTTTTTGGGTCATCTCTCACTTTTAATGGAGTGTGCTGCCCTCTCCTGAAATGTGCTTTCATGGAGACACCACCAGCATTGCTAAGTTGCTCGTGTGGGGCAATAGTGCATCCACTTTGGAGCTGGCTGAAACAGACTCTGTTATGTGTGACTGTCCCTGGATTCTTCTTGCAAAGACCACTCCTCCAACCTTCTCTCCCCACTAGTAAACTTTCTCAAGAAAAATGGTATTATTAGTCGCACATAAGGATTTGGAAGAAATGCTTCAAAAAACCCAGCCATCTAATGTCCTTTCTAAATCCTACAGGAAATAGAACAGGTGCAGCTAATTAGGACTATTTCCTTAATATTATTATTGTCAGATATTAAGTCACAGACTCATAGAATTACAGAATATAATGAGTTGGAAGAGACCTGTCAGGATCAGCAAATTCAACACCTGGCCCTGCACAGACACCCCAACAATCCTACCCTGTGCCTGAGAATGTTTTCCAAATGCTCCTTGAGCTCTGTCAGCCTTAGGGTTTGTGACCATTCCCTGGGAGCCTCTTCAGTGCCTGACCACCCTCTGAGGGAAGAATCTTTTCCTAATAGCCAACCTAAATCTCCCCTGACACAACTTCATGCCTTTCCCTTGAGTCCCGTTCTTGGTCACCAGAGAGAAGAGATCAGTGTCTGCCCCTCCACAAGTCATAGTTTGCAATGAGGTCTCCCCTCAGCCTCCCCTTCTCCAGACTGAACAAACCAAGCGACCTCAGTGACTCCTCATACGGCTTCCCCTCCAGACCCTTCACCAACTTTGTGTCCCTTTGGACACTCTCTAACAGCTTAATATCTTTCTTATATTGTAGTGCCCAAAACTACCCCCAGAACTCAGGGTGAGGCCACCCCAGTGGAGAGCAGAGTGGGACAATGCCCTCCCTTGCCCAGCTGGCCATGCTGGGCCTGATGCCCCCCAGGATAATGTTGACCCTCCTGGCTGCCAGAGCACTGATGACTCATATCCAACTTGCCATCAACAGGACCCTCAAGTCCCGTTCTTCAGTTCTGATCTCCAGCATCTCATTCTTCAGTCTGTCTGTACATGCCGGATTGCCCCATCCCAATTGCAGAACTGGGCACTTGTCTTTGTTGAACTTCATATGGTTGGTGATTATCCACCTCCAATTTGTCTAGGTGTCTTTGCAGACCCTCTCTGCCTTTGAGGGAGTTCACAGCTCCTCCCAGTTTTGTATACTCTTTGAACTTAGTATTTGTTCAAGTCCTGCATCCCAGTTGCTCATGGAGGTGTTAAAGAGGATTGATCCTAAGAGTGAGGACCCTCATTGGAGACCAGTTGCCAGTCGGATGACACCCCATCACTGTCATCTTTGTGCCTGACCCATGAGCGAGTTGTTCACTCATCACATAGTGAATTTATCCATCTGTGTCTTGGACATTTTGTCCAGAAGGATCCTGTGAGAAAAGGTGTCAAAAATTTTAGAGAAATGCAAAAACGATTGCATCAATTCACTTCCATTCATCAGCTAGGTGGGTTACCTTCTTGTGAAAGGAAATTAGGTTTGACAAGCAGGACTTCCCTCTCGTGAACTCACACTGGTTGTGACCAATGTGTGACCAGGTGTTTTTCAATACCTCCTAGAATCATATTCCCCCTAATTTGACCAGGGATTTTACTACAAGCCTAGACTGACACATGTGTGCTCACACATATCATCATGGAGCAAAGAAAAATCTGTACATTCAAATAAGCTCAGCAAACATCATTAGCTGAGAACTTGGTTGTGGAGACGCAGCATGTCCCCTCACAGAGGAGTCCTTGGGCACGTGGGAGAGAAGCACAAGAGCGATACCCATTTCCTGTCAACTGTGCCATAAACAAAACCACAGGAATGACACAGGTAAACATCACCTACCCACAGGGGATGCCAATAAAATTTAATCTGAGACTTCTGCCTTTGCTGACGTCTTTCTCCTCTGGAAATCATTGATGCTCTCATCCCAGCACTTATAGAAAGAGAAGTTCATATAGGAAGGCACGCGGAATTAGCCAGGAAATGAAAAGGCAGCAGTGCAGGAAACCAGGACCTACCATTAGATGGGATGGTTTGCATTTGACATGAGCTGTCAGAAAATTATTACTTGCACAAAGATGCCTCTGGGCAGGAGGCAGTGCAGGACTGCTATAAAAGGCAGCCCAAATCTCTGCTCTCTCAGTCACTTCTCTCACCTCCCTCTCTTCAGGAATCAGGTGAGTGGGAAGACTCTTCTCATCTTCCTCCTGCTTCAAGAATAGCACTTTCTTGGCTGTAGGTCTCAGCAGTTGTAGCCCAGGGCTGGGAGCCTCTTC
>VZRX01011094.1:0-29833 GCA_013398075.1 Notiomystis cincta
TACAATGCAACCCAGGACACTTGTGTAGGACCATATGTTCTTCCACTGTAACTTCCCTGTCAGAATCACACAGGGTAAAACAGGAATGTTGTATTTGTTGGGCTAGAACTCGAGGACAAGTGCCATGGCTTGTAAATGCTGCTGATATTGGAGGGCTGTGACTCTGTGGTAATGATAACTACACTGTCTGATGTCTGAGGGCTCACACCTGAATGACAGCTGGCTGAGCAGTGACAATGTGGCTCTGGTAATCAGTTGACAACATCAACAAGTTTGTGCTGGTTTTGATTTTGTTCAGCTTTCTGCTATTTCTGAGAAAATAAGCAGCACCTCTTGCTGCAAAATTAACCTCTCAAATTTCTTTTTGTTAAATTTCAAATGTAACTGTTAAAGTCAGCTTTGTCTGGGTTCAATACTCAATCAAATGTTGCTGCAACACCTGTTATCCACTACCAGGAACTGTAATCCATTGCTGAAGTCTAGCTTGAAAAAAGTGCCAGTCCCATCGTGCTGTTTTTCACTCCCTTTCTTCCATTTCACTTCCATAAAGCACTCTCATGTTCTCCTTCCTTCTGCATGCTACACTGGTTGCTTTTGGTATGTGATCCAGGAGCTCCTTGCAATGTACCTGTCACCTTGTAGACAACAGAAATCCAGGCTGTAAGAAACAGGGTTTAGCTACGCTGTTTTCCTGTGTGTGAACAGACTGAGGTGCCGCTTACAAGCTGTGGCCTGCATTACATTGTTAGTTACACATCTGACATGTGACTTGGAGATGCTGGGTGAAGTCTTTTCTCCTGTTACTAGAAAGCATTATATGAAAGGGTTCATCATGGTGCAGAGGAAGGTTAAAGGCACAGCTTAGTCCAGGCGGTTTGTTTGAGGGGAAGATAGCCATTTATTGTTGAAACTGATGATCAGTAGTAAAACCTGCAGCACAGAAGTGATGTGGATGACTTGAAAGCATTGACCCAGTCAGCTCAGCTGTGTCTGTTGGAGATGCTATGCCCTCCCTGACATTTTGGAGGAAGGGCGTTGTGCATGTGTTATGCAGGGAGAAGATCACCGAACTGAGGGTTCTGTGTTTAAGCCTAGAAAATTAAACTAGAGAATTTCTTTCACATGCTGGTGGCTTTTTTTATGTCAGCTGTCAGTGGTGTGCCTTCCTAAATTGCAGGATTTGTTAACCCTTGTGTATAAAACCAGCAAGTCACAGCTGAAGTGTTTTCTAACAAGCTCTAAAGTACTGCTTGCAGTTGCACACACTCCAGAGTCTAAGAGGTGAATGGCATGGGAGGGATTTGAACCTTGAACATGAGTAGGCAAGCCAAAGAATTAATTGTTTTAGAGAAGATTTCTTTCCAAGTACAGAATTTCACTAATTTTTAGGTAAGTCTGGCTCTTCTTCTTGATAGATGCTTTGTATCATTCAAGCAGAGCTATTAAAATACTTTTATCAGCTTTAATGATGTTATTTTACTGCATTAAGGACAAACTAGCTTCTGACGTGCACAGAGATGATGTGATCATCATTCAACTTTGAGAAGCAGCTAGGGGAGTGTTGGATGCAGAAGCTCATTACTAGGCAGGAGTTATGTCACTGTTAATTGATCTTAACCATGTTTATGTAAATGTTTTTCAGGAACAAAGAAAATTCATCACCCTTAGAATCAAGTGAAGCACAAGGTAAAAATAAAGCAAAAAAGCGGAAGATTGCTGAAACCTCTAATGTTATCACAGAAACACTGCCATCTGCAGAATCAGAGCCTGTAGAAATTGAGGTTGAGATTGCTGAAGGGACGATGAAAGTGGAAGATGACAGCATTGAAACCCTTGAAGAAGTAGCTTCTGCAGAACAATCCATAAAGTACATACAGACAACAGGTACATCAGATGAATCTGCTTTGGCTCTTTTGGCAGATATCACCAGCAAGTATCGCCAGGGAGAGAGAAAATGCCAGATCCAAGAAGAAGGTGATAGTGCAACTGACCCCTCGTGCAAACAGGTAGAAGGTATTGAAATTGTGGAACTTCAGCTGTCACACATGAACAATTTGTTCCACTGTGAGAAATGTAACCGTTCATTTAAATTGTTTTACCATTTTAAGGAACACATGAAAACACACTCTACTGAGAATTACAAATGTGACATATGCAATAAAAGATACCTACGAGAGAGTGCTCTGAAACAGCACCTCACCTGTTACCACCTTGATGAAGGTGGTGCCAGCAAGAAGCAAAGACCTGGCAAGAAAATACACGTATGCCAGTACTGTGACAAGCAGTTTGACCACTTTGGGCATTTTAAAGAGCACCTTCGGAAGCACACAGGTAAGAACACTGCTACAGCCCTGTGCTTGTGGCCTTCATTCTAGTATTTTGGGCTTTTGCACATTTTGGGGAAATAGATAATATGCTGAAGAAAATTCATGAGTCCTGAGTGCTAGAAATACTTGGCTTCTAGTTATAACTAACATGGTGGTATGTCTTTTTGTTTATTTATTCATGTTTTTGCTTGTTCATGTTTTTTTTGTTTTCCGTTGATGTAAATTTTTGAGGGATCGAGTCAGTTAAAAATAGGCACCTAAACCCAGAAAGTAATAATGAAGCTTCTCTGTGAAGTCTATTAAATCTTAAAGATTTTTTCCAACATACTTCCTTAAGGCACGTCCCCTTCTTCAAAAGTACCAAACTGAGGAACTATTTTTATTTTCAAAATTTTCTAGTAAATGTTTCTTATGAAACACTATTTGAATCACAATCTTCTTGGTGGAATACAGTCTAGAGTTTCTTATATCTAACAGAACTTCTGAGCAAATGCTTATTAGACATAAAATACCCTGAAAGAATTATGTCTTGTACCATCTTGTTTGGAAAATTTTACCCTTGCTCTTTTCTCATCTGTGATTTGACTTTTCTTGGTTAATTAAACAAAACTACTAAAACTGGCAAAACATTTCTAATTATTATAGTACACTTTTTTTACTGTGAAATCTGCCTCTTTGAAATCTGAGTAGCATCTTCTGAGTACAAAGTGATTTGTGCTCCTCCTTTCTTCTTTGTAGTATGGGAGATTACTTCTTCATCTCACTGAAAAGTCTGCTGACTGAACAGGCACTGAGAATGACACAGATAACTCAGTGTAAAATATATGTGGTCTTGATCTTCCAGATACTTTTGCTTAATATGCCAGTCATGAGTCATAAGTAAAAGTTTAATGGAGGGTAGCAGCTCCATTTCTTTTGCAGCTTATTATTGTTAAAGCCTTTTAATTACAATGCCTTAATTTAATTAGAATGTATCTGTGTATGGGACTGCTGAGTACTGATACATAGCAGTGTCTGGTCTATTCCTAATAGCCTCTTAAAAGTTGCTTTTATAAACAAGCTTTGGGAAGTATTCATCCCCTGTAAAGCAGAGAGTGTTTCTCTATTATAAGCAATTCAAATACATGCTAATTAACAAAAATCTATTCTGAAAAAAAATTGTGGCAGATAACCAGAGTAATTCAAAATACATAATATGTTGGTTGCTATTGCAAAAAAGTATTTTTGATTCAAAGCAAATTAGCATATCACAAGAGGTACAGAATACTTACTAAACAATATTGATCTAACAAGTATAACATACAGAATCTAATTACGTATAGTTTAGCATTTTCAAAAGCCTTAAGCTTAAAATCAGAACAGGTATCAACACTTAACTATGGTCTCCTAAGCTGAATGAGAAAGCTCCTATTCTATTATAGGATTTCTAGATTCTGAGTTCTGTATAGCACTGGTGTAATGATAAAATAAAATTGAAAGGCCCGTGAGAAGATGTCCTGAAAATATTTGATCCTGTTGTTGTTCCATCTCTATACCAGCAATTACACTAAAATAGCAGTGGGGTAGTAATAGGATGATAAATGGCTTGGGTTAGAAGGGATCTTAAACATCATTTAGTTCAACCCCCTGGGGCCATGGTCTGCTAGACCAGGTTGCTGCGAACCACATCCAGCCTGGCCTTGAACACTTCTCAGGGATGGGACAACCACAGCTTCTCTGGGAAACTTGCTCCAGTGCATCACCACCCTCTGAGAAAATAATTTCTTCCTAATATCTAGCCTAAACCTACTCTGTTTCAGCTAAAGGCCATTCCCCCTTCATCATTATTCCATATTCATTACTACATTCCCATGTAAAAAGTTCCTCTCCAGCCTTCCTGTAGACCCCCTTCAGGCACTGGAAGGTGCTCTTAGATCTCCCTGAAGCCTTGTCTTCTCCATGCTGAACAACCCCAATGCTCTCAGCCTGTCTTCACAGCATAGCTTCCAGGAGGATCTGCTCTGATTTTTAGGGAATGGAGGTGAGACTGACTGGCCTGTAGTTCCCCAGGTCTTCCTTATTTCCCCTTTTTGAAAGGCTAACAGTTCTGCTTTTCCAGTGAGCTTGAACTTCACCAGACCGTCACACCTCAATTTTTATGGATAGTTGCTTAACAACTTCCTTCACCAGCTCTCTCAGCACCAGCAGATGCATCTCATCAGGTCCCAGTGGACTTTCTTTTTGTGTTTGAGTTTGTCCAGGAGCTCCTTGGTCATCATGTATGCTCTGTAGAATCACAGAGTGGTTTGCATTGGTAGGGATCTTGAACATCATCTAGTTTCAAATCCACTAGTTGCTTGGGCAGCCATGATTTTTGACCTTCAAAGACTGAAGGCAGTTTAGTGTCCTTTGCATTTTCTGTACAACACTCTCCAAAAATGTAGCATGTTGTAACCATTGAAGGGAATGTTCCCACCATTTAATATCTTTCTGTAGCTTTTAGTGAATAAGTGACACTTAAGCTACTTGTGAATTTCTTTTGAAAAGCTAATTAGGAACTTTTCTAAAGATTGGGTTTCCACCTCAATATCCAATAACTATTGCATTCCTGAAAATGCAGCTTATAAACTAGCTAGGATTGATCCTCATGGTATTCACTGAAATGGCTCAGCCTCTTTTGGACTTCTCTATCTGTTTGTTTCAGTAGTGGTGTTGGTGTCAGTATCTGTACAGATTATTTCAGACTTTCAGAGGAAACACAGTCTTCCAGGTTTTTTTTGTTACTTAATTTGCCTGAATGTCATTGTTTGTGCATGGTGCAACACCTTTTGTTCATTACCACTTGATGACAGCATAGTACCTTGGATGATAAAAAGACCTGCTTTCAGCTTCCCCTGCTGTTGTCCTTAGCTGGCTTCTCTGTTTCAACTGAGAGGAGTTTTTATCTTGATTGTGCCCATTTATGTCCCTCTGTGCTTTCTCTTCAGTGTATTTTGGAAGAAATCTGGGGGCAGGAGTTTTCTGGTTTTAGTATTGATGCACTGTTATTTCACAATCACTCTGTGCCAGCTTCGTTTTCTGGAGCTCAATTTCAGCTCGCAAGCATGAGGTTGTATTATTTAAATACTTCCTTCTTTAATACTTCACTCTGTATATTGACTAATGTTGATTCTTTAATTGTAGCTGTTATCAGATGTAAAGTGTGAAATAGCTGCTATTTCTTTAAAATATTTTGCCCAAAGAGTAATATGATTTCCACAAATACCTTAAAAGCTACTTGTAATTGTTACACTGGTGTGCCGGTTTAGACACATTCCGGCTGCAAGGTCAGGCGAGCCGCCGTGAAGAGTCCTCCCGGCTGCAGTCCGAAGGCACAAAAAAACCTTCCAGCAGGCGATGGGGAATACAAGATCATCCCACGACAACTGGTTTTCTTCTAAATGACTCTATATCAGTTTTTTGCCCTTTTATATTGAACTTTCATCTATTTTTCTGCAGAATAATCCAGCTGGCCACATCTTTACAGCATATATATCAGCCTAGACGAGAGAGAGAGAGAGAGGGGAAGAAGAGAGACCTGAAAGAAGACTGGGTGGTTTTATGCACTTACAAGTCCTTGTATCTGTCTTAACAGGTGAAAAACCCTTTGAATGTCCAAACTGCCATGAACGTTTTGCTCGGAACAGCACACTCAAATGTCACCTGACAGCCTGTCAGTCTGGAGCTGGCGCGAAAAAGGGAAGAAAGAAGCTGTACGAATGTCAGGTGGGTAATGGAAGTAATGAGCTTGAGGTTGGGTACATCCCTCCTTCAAGAAGCACAGGAG
This sequence comes from Notiomystis cincta, assembly GCA_013398075.1. Lineage (NCBI taxonomy): Eukaryota > Metazoa > Chordata > Aves > Passeriformes > Notiomystidae > Notiomystis > Notiomystis cincta. The sequence continues at coordinate 6,133 of VZRX01011094.1, forward strand.
GACTGAACAGGAAAGGCAGTGAGAGTGGGCTTATGTCTCTAAGAGCTGCTTCTAAAATAGAATCACAGAACATGCTGAGCTGGAAGGGACCCACAAGGATCATCTAGTCCAACTCCCAGCCTTGCACAGGACACCCCAAGAATCATACCATGTGCCTGAGAGCATTGTCCAAACCCTTCTTGAGCTCTCAAGCTTGGTGCTGTGACCACTTCCCTGGGGAGCCTGTTCCAGTGCCCAGCCATCCTCTGGGTGAAGAACCCTTTTTGATATCCAGCCTAAATCTCCCATGAGGCAACTTCAGGCTACTCCCTCAGGTTCTGTCCCTGGTCACCACAGACATTAATTCAGTGCCTGTCCCTCCTCTTCTCACAAGGAAGTCATAGACTGTAGTGAGGTCTTTGGATCACATTCACATATGCAGATAAATTCTCATATCTAAGTATCTTCATTTCAAATATGGAATTACTGATGTGGAGCCTCATAATACTTGAAATCATAGAGACTCTTCTGGGTAGGCTGCATTTTACTTGTCTTTCTGCTTCCTTTTCAGGGTTCTTGATACATTGACCTAGGCTTTTCTTACTTCTGAGTAAAAGTGAAATGCAAAGTAAAGTCCAAAATACAAATTATTATTTAATTTCTTGTTCTGATATTCTCTGATACCAAACATACTGATTTTGTCTGGAAAGTAATTCCAATTTAGGAAGGCAATCTGCAGTATTTTTTAAGCAAAATAAATGCTGTAGAGATTGCTTGGGTACTTGATCACTATATGTAAGTGACATTTGAAAAGCTGTTGAGTTAAATCTTACTTCACTTTTAAAGATCTGATTCAAGTCACAACTCATTTTCTAAACTTCCTTATCCTCTCAAATGTTGCTAACGTGGATTTGTGGCCCTTCAGCCTGCAGAAACTGCAGCAATTCTTGGATAAATTTTTCATTTTTCTCTTTAGAACTGAATTTGAACAAATAAATCTTTGTTCACTGAACAAAGAGAAAAAATTGTGCTTTCTTGCTGAGTCCTTTTGGTGCTCTTCAGGTGTATGCCTTAAATACTGAATTAGATTCTGTGTGGCAAGAACAGTAATTATGTTGCCTGGGTATTGCTGATAGTCATTATTGTTATGTATGACTAGGTAATTTTGAGTGCTTATCTATAATATTAGTATTTTAAAAACTGTATGTACAATCTCTTTCTGAACTGTGAGCCTGGAGGGAAAAAGGTGTGGCAATAGTATTACAACCCATTTTGGCAGACTTCAGCATTATGGAGATGTTTGTCTCAACTACACAGACCTGCTCTTGAGTTAATTGCTGTCAGATACTCCCTCCATCACCTTTCTGTGCTGCTACTGAAAATTATGAAGAGACAGAACATCCTGTTTCAAAACTGTTTGCCAACAGTGAAAGGGTGTTGAAATAAATGTGTGTTCTTGTTGCTTTCTACAGCCAAGAATATTTGCATGGACAAAGGCTGCTGAGCCTGTGGGTTTTTTTACTCCAAGCCTGACTCTACCCCATTCTTCTGTCTCCTCTACCTTACATCTCATTTATTTTTGCAGTCTCTGTGTGTTTTCCAGCTATTTAACTCCAGTGCCAGCTGAGGGGAAGGAAGGGAGCTCATGTGCTTTATGAAAACAGCATATCTGCTGTTGAGGCAGTACCTTTGGCTAGAAGAGAATGAGAGGGATGCAGTTTTAAAAGTTTTATCTGCTGAAATCACTCAAATGTTTTTTTTTTTTTTAATCACAAAATGGGAGAGTTCAGCCTAGACCATTAAACCTCACAATGTCATGAGCAAGTGAAAGCTGATAAGGAACAGTTGTTCAGTACTACTGCATCTAGAATGTCAGTAAGATGATAAATAATTTTCCACCCAAAACTCTAGAGCCAGGCATGTATTGATTGGGGTGTGATGCTGTACATGAATTTCAGATGAGAAAACTTTCAAATGCTTTACTGACTTACGAATTTTGTAGGAATCTTATGTATGCACAATTCAAAATAGCTCACCATCCTCAAAAAAAGGATAAATAAATATCAAGTCTCCTGTATATTTGAAGCTTTCTTCTCAGCTTTTACCTCTCAAATATATGTTTTTTGAATCCAAGTAGCAAGAAGCTATACAATGTGAAGCCATGATCTCAGATAGGCACTGTATTTTGTCATATTTCTGTTGGCACTGTTTAACACGCTGTATCTTTTGTTTCAGGTTTGTAACAGCGTGTTTAACAGCTGGGATCAGTTCAAAGACCACTTGGTAATACACACTGGTGACAAACCCAACCACTGTACCTTATGTGATTTGTGGTTTATGCAAGGCAGTGAGCTGAGAAGGCATCTCAAAGAAATGCACAATATTTCAGAACTATTAGTGACAGAAGAGGTTCTTCCAGTGGAAGCTATGGAAGCTGAACCAGTAACGTCAATGACAATAATAGAACAAGTTGAGCAAGTCCATGTCCTACCAGTAATTCAGGTACAGGTGGATCCTGCACAGGTAACTGTGGAACAGATGCACCAGGATCTCATACAGGACAATCAAGTGAAAGGCACACAGATGGAGGAACTACAGGAACAGGTACAGATTAGTTACCTGGAAGTTGAACACATTCAGACTGAACAAGGTGCTGAAGTTCACGTGGAGCAATTACATGTCGAGCATGTAAATCAAATACAGATGGAAGAGGTGCAGGCAGAACTTATAGATGGAACAGACCTGGAACAAGTGGAATATCAAAGTGTTGATCAAGGAGAAGCAGAAGAAAAGGAACATAATCAAACAGATGATGCAGATAAGGAACATCATGAACAAGCTGAAGACCTAAAAACACAACAATTAGTGGACACACAAAATGCAAAAGTGGATGACTAGGACAAATAATGACACTGCAGTTTTAAGAATGAAATACCAAATTATTTTTGTTAACTTTTACATTGGTTTTTGAACTGTCACTGGTCACCTTTCCAATATGCTCTTCATAGGAGGCTGGACAAGTGGACCAAAATCAGCTTTCTTCATGTACAATTAAGCTTCTCTCACATGTGAAAAATACTTTCCCATTCATGTAGTGCCATGGAACAGAAACTACCACAGACACAGACAACTTGGTGAGGGTTTTAGCAATGAATAGCTTGTATCATTGTTACACCATTCCTGGCCATATGTAAGAGTAATTTCACCTCTTTTCCTCTTGCAGTAGAAGCAAAGTCTTGTATAGATTCGCAGGATGTCTGCGGCAGGAGAATCAGTAAAATCTGAGGGGTTCTGCTGTAAGTGGCAATTATGTACCTGTGAATTTTTGGATCTTAACTTTCAGGCTGGGCTAAAAGCACTGTTGCTGGAGGTCTCTGAGCACAAAAGTCCTGTGCCTTTTCAACACTGAGTGGTTAAATTTCCACAAAGTTTTTAGAGTTTTTGAGAACTTAGTTCTGTAAAAGGCAGTGTAGGTAATGTTATAGTGCTTTATATTTTTGCTTGAAATTGCTGGTTACTGATTTTCTTTTTGCATTAAATTTAGAGGTGGGGGGCTGAGGGAGGGAACAGATTTCACATGGTGGCAGCAGGACACCCTAAATGGGACACTTAAAAATAGGAGAAGCTTGGTAGAGTCTGTGATAAACATGATTTGGAAGAAAGCTATTAGCAGGCTCTTTTATAAATAATCATTTTTGAAAATGAATATGTTTAAACATAAAGACTTGTCTATATGGTATCAGGTTCTTGGTTTTTTTAAAATGAAATTCTGACACTTGACAAAAAGATGTGCTAAACATAAAAGCCATAGGTATGAGTGCTAAACTGTGGATTGAAAAGTAGAAGTGTAAATAGTTTAATCAATATTAGACAATAAAACAATACCAACCATTAAATGTTGCATTATTTGTTTTATCCAATATATTAGGAACAACTGAGTGACTGGCAATTAAGTGCCAAGTTCCAATGTTAAGTATCAGTCTCATTTTTAATATGATTAATAGCTTTTTACTGTAAAGTTAGATTTGTTTAGAAAATGCTTGTCTATGGTCAAGGGTGTTAAGAATGTCTTAATTACTGCTGGAGATCAGAGGTGCTCCAGACTCCTGAAGAAACTCTATTCTCAAAGCCTTAAATGAAGGGAAGAATTTTTGCAAGGACAGTCCCTAATGCTCTTGGTAATACTATAATCTTAGTTAAAATCAGGCTTTTCTATTCCATCTTCAAATGCAGAACTATTTCCTGGAATTTGTGCTTTTATTTAGTTTCATTCAAAATTACTGTGTTTCATCATAGCCTTTGAGAAACTGTTGCAAAAGAAACATGGATCTCAATTAAAATTTCAAACAATTTTATTTATGTAACTTGCATTCTTTTTTTATTACGTTTTGTGTTTTCTGAGATGCAAGTAAGCTGTGAGGAGATTCTGTCCAGGGGAAAGGATGTGGCCCAACATTAATCCTGAGAGTAAATTTTAGCTGTTATATTTATACCTGGTTTCTGATAAGCAGTTTGTTTTTTGATAACATGATCGGGACAGGCCTCTGCTTAGCTGCCTAGGTATATATGTATATAGAAAAAGTCTTGGTGGAATTAAAGGAACATTCTGACTGTGCATCTGACGAACAAAACGAACTTTTGTGTAATTTTTAAGTCGCATGTAAATTGAACAATTCCATGGTCTCGGCAGCAGCGCCGTGGTTGGTAGGCACATTTGGGCTGTCCTTGGTTCTGTCTGCTCTGTCCTTTTCAGCAGCCGCTCCTGGATGGGTAGGAGACGATGGTGCTCTGCGGTTGTGCCCGGTGCTGTCCATCCCGATTGAGGCTGTCCCCGGTGAGGCTGGGCGCGAGCATGGTGTCCCCTCCTCACCCGAGGGACACGGAGGAAGGCTCTCCTCAGGAAATAACTCTGCTCCAGCNGCCTCCCTCTCCAGCCTCTGCCGAAATGCCGCCGGAGGTGTTGGGGGTTTACCATGTGTGTTGCTTTGCCTAGACGAAGTACAGTGGGGAAATGGAATCATCGAGACCCTGCAAACCCACCTGGACTGTGTCACATATATGCTGTGTCACATACTCCGGGTGACCTTGCCTTGGCTGGGGTAGATGATCTCCAGAGGCCCCCTCCAACGCTAGGCAATCTGCGGCTTTTCCCGGAGAGATTACCAGTGCAGCATCCCCCATCTTTCTGGTGCTGAGCCGTCTTCAAACGCCGCAGAGCAACATGAGAGTACCTCGGTGTGACCCCCCGGGGCTCCAGTTTGTTACTTAAACACGGATTGTTTGAGGCATATGCGTGTTTTATCTGACACCCTCTCACTTGGGCCTAGTTGGAGCCTGAGGCAGAGACATTCGATTCAAAGAAATCTCATACCGTGTTTGACCTACAGAATACACACTAATTGCTTGGGAGGAGCAGGGACAGGCACAGTGTTTTCTAGGTTGAGTTGTTAGTTCCTTGAACAGTGCAGTCTGTGTTCCTGCAACTTCAGAGCGGTAGGGACAGTCCCTGTCAGAGCAAACCTGTCGTTTGGGGATCTGCTGCTTTAAGGATGTAATCTGGTACCTCGGTTCATCTACACCAGGTAGATTTGTTGGCATCATGGGTGCACAGGTGTTCCAGCCTGTTTAGGTGATCTCAGTTCAGGAAAACTAAAAACTGGTGCTTGTTATCAGAGAGAGAGGAGTCTTTGTTCATGTGTATGTAAAGAAAACCCACCTGAATTTAAGAAATATAATTCTATCAAAAAAGGTCCTAAATGACCTATGTTTTTTCTTGTACTAGGTAATTTATTTTAGAATATTTTATCAGATCTATAGCAGTTCCAGGGCCTGAGCAATCTCATGAATGGAAATGAGCAAATAATTCGGTTGAGTTTATTTATTTTTCATGAATATTTTATCATCTAATGCCTTTCATTCAGTGGCAGTTGTTTTTTAAATAGTACCTTATCCAAAGAATAAAGGCCAGGACGTTAGGATTTTAGTTAGTCCTAAATAGTCAATCTGTTTGGGAATTAGGAAATAAAATATCTGAATATGTCAGTTCTCCTATTCTTACAGTTGCTTGTTTGGGATCATTTCAGAGTGTTGTTTTTAAAATTTGCAGCTCTGGGATATTTAAAAAAACCATCCAGTTGTGGCGTCCTTAGGTTTGCCACATGGAAAAACAGTAATTTTGTGAACTAACACAGTACATGCACTATTGCAAATATAAATAATTCATTATAACACATTCAGATGTACTGATTCTGTTTTGAAGACAATTAAACTTCACTGGAAAAAATAATTGGGTTTTTCATATAGCATCCACATTACAATAAACTGATCTGTTGGCCCTTTGCTAAAAAGGATTTTTCTGTGGTTCCTGTAGGCTGAACTTCATGGCAGGATTTTCTGGACTTCACCACTGAGGAAATGCTCTGTAGTGGGGCCACTGCAATCCCCCCTCCACAAGGTACTGACCCAAGGAGATGCAGCATTGTGGTGCTTTATCTGGGGGAGGTACATGTGACAGAGATGCTTGTAAGATACACGTTCAGAAATTGCTCTTTGGGGGAGGATTTGGGGTTGTTGCTCTTTTTTAGAGGCCAGGTTGTGCTGGGGTGGAGGAACACAACAAGGGACAGCACATGATTTTGAACCATACTGGCAAGTGATGGGATTAGCTCCTTACAGCTGGAGCATCACACAATTTCTTCATGGCCAGTCTTAGCCTCCACTGTTGTTCCGAAGTCCTAGAAGTTGGGCATGTTTGCTTCTCTTCCTGATGTTTACTGTGAGTTGGGAAATAAACTTCAACCTTTGAAATTCTTGGCTAACACTGAGAAAATCCAGCATGGCTCTTCCGTGTGTTTGGAAAAAAGTAGTCCTTCATGCATACACAGATCTCTCTTAACGACACTTGCAAAAATTATTTAGCTCAGCCTCTGACTCTTCCTGTGAAGCATCTAATTGGCTTTTATTCCCTCCTTTTAAAAATTTTTTTCAGTGTTTTGTATGGTTACACAGACTAAATAATTGTGCAAGCAGGCAGTAATGGAACTGAAAATAGTGTCCAGTTTTCTGACTTTCTCTCTTGAAGTATGAAACCAAAGACTCTTCTCATTGCAAGGAAAACAAGTTACCAGGAAAGGTAACTTCAAAATAGACATCAGTGTGTTGCTCACTTGAAATATGAGAGGACTATACCTAGTGTGAGAAGTATAGGGTAATACTCACTTTCTTATCTTAGTAAAATAAGCACAAACTTACTTGGTAATTATTTGGGAAAACACTAATATTTTCTAAGAAATTATGCATTTCAGATAATATCCAAGGATTTTCATTGCTTTCAGCATTAGTGCATCATTTGAGCCTCTCTTCTGGTTGTGAATTGGTGTTTTAAGATGCAGAGAGAGTTAGAGATTATATCAGTCTAGATATCTGCAATGAAATAATTGAAAGTGTTACTGTGCTAGTGATAAATCTTGTTAATGCTGCATGGAGACAGATCTGCTCTGAGCAGAGCAGATTACTGGGATACATTTTCTGCTGGTTGTCATGACAATCACAAATCCGTGCAGCTGTACAGCAGCACGTTAATCTGTGCGTGCAGGTTAATCCAGTTTCCAAATTAGATCGTCAATTCTGAGCAGATTGATAACAGATGGATTAAATGCTCTCTGTTCACTTTTCTGGATGGAGTGCCCAGAGCCCAGCCAATACACCTCTGATCTTCTCAGAAAGACACATTGTTATAGCGTGGAGCAGTTTCCTGGGGTATTGGCAGTGTAATGGCAGTGCCTCAATGTCCCAGGTCCCGTATTTTCCAGGTGTTTGTAATAAAGAATTGTTGTCAATCTGAAATATTATGTCACTATGTTTTAGAGATTGTATCAGAACTCTAAAGACTCTTTAGTCCCTCTTTAAGATAATGTGGTTATTACACTATGCAGCAATGTGTGCTGACACTATCATAACTTTTAAAGCTCTGATTACAAACTAAGAATGTGTTTAATCTGGAAGGAATTTAGAAAATATATTACCTGCAAGACAATTAGAGTGTGTTTGAAAACAATTCAGGACAACTACTAGTGATGTAACTTGATCCCTCTTTTCTTGTTTTGCAATTACTTCCATTGCATTTCCTGTAACTTGCTGAAATGTGTTTATGAACTTCAGTGTTTGAGAAAGGTCTCACAAAGTCAAGGTGAGCAAGCTCAGTTCACATGTGCAACGTGGCATCTTTGAGAGGCTGTGTTTGTGTAAAATGACAGGCCTGTCCTCTACAGCAGGCCTGTAGCTAGGGCAGTTTTCTGGACAGCATAGTTGAAAAAATCCATTTTTCTTCATCCCACAAGGATGTACTGCCAGCTGTCTTCTCTGCCCTGCCAGGCCACCATAAATTGAGCTAACTGTGGGCTGAGAGGAGCAGTATGAAACTGGGCTCATAATTATAGAAGGAGAACGTAACAGTGCTTCTCATTTTCAGTTTCATTTTTACACACGACAGAGTGGTGTGGGTTTGGGGGTTTCTCATTGGCTACAGGTTCCACAGAATCCTCATTTAGGAGCTTGGTTTTCCAGAGCTCAGGTTGAAGAGTCTGTTTCAGTGCCCAAGGCTGGTCCAATAATCAGGAGGCACAAAAATTACAGTGTAGGACTGAGGCTAGGGCTCTGCTCCTAAATAAAGTTCCACTTCTCTGCCCAAGCATGGCATAATTGCACCGAAGGAGAGCTGACCACTGAGTAGTCAGTGTTTAATTCCCAGTGGCACATTTCCATTAGCGTTTAATAGGGAAGTCTTGCTTTACTTACTCTCAGCAGTGTGCAGGGTTGTTTAAGATACCAAAAAGCATGCCACAGGAGCACAGGGATTTCAGCTTTCTGAGGATGTTCAGCCCTGCACAGCTGCACCACCACGCTGAGCAGGGACACTGCAGACCTTTGTGGCTGTAGTTGTTGTATCCCCCAGCTTGGAAAGGGAGCACATTCAGCCTGGGCTTCCTTTACCTGTGCTGCTGCAGCGAGGGCCCAGGGCAGCTGCACTGTCACCATTAAGGGCTTGTGACTGGAACTGCATTTCTGCAGGGTCACCCAGAGGCTGGGGCTGCACCTGGAGAGCTGCCCTGGGGCTGGGGAGAGCTCCATGACAGCTTGGAAAATACTCAGATTCTGCAAGGATCAGATTTTAAAAAAACATCAAAGGAAAGGAGTTCAGAAGTAGTACTAGTGCAAAGTGTCAGCTCTTATGCAGAATATGAGTAGCTAATTTTTATCTTAATTTGCAGTGTAATTAGCTCCATTTGGAGATTTCTCTTGACAGCAATTCATTTGTAATTAAGATTGGCAACTTTTTGCAGAAGTAATGATTTTCAAAAGTATTTATTTCAATGTCTTTCTCCTTATTCTTCCTTGGGGTCTTGGATTTTGGCTTTTTTCTTTTTTAATCCCTCATGCTTTTCTGTCCCAACCCGCTTTTGACTGCTTGATATCACTTGAACAGCTGATAACTTTGCTAAGTAGGAAAAAATAAAATGCAGGTTTCCCTTAAGAATCAAAATCAGGAGCATCAGTAAGAGCTGGGTTTGGCCTTTTTCCCAGATAGGGATTATATCATCCTCTTTGGTGGTCTTTGGTGACCCAGTATCTGATGTCCGTCTGAGAACATGTTTGGGAGAAAAATGAAAGATTGAAGTTAAGAAATACCGGTAGCCCTACACATGACTTGAAAATGTAGATGTTAAACAAAGTATATTGAATATTTATGGGAATATATACTGGAGTTGCTGAAACTTCTGTACTTAACAAAAAACCACATTAAAACTGAGGCTTAATTCTTGCTAAATATCACATTATGTTGTTCAAATCTCTTCCATAGAGCTGTGCCCATAAGCCTGATGTTGAGAAATTATTTCTTAAATTTCCTTCAGATGAGGGTGTGATAGTTACATACACAACTTTTGTGTGTAAATTGCTACTTGGATATGCATTACAGTCATTGAATTGCCCTCTCTCCAGCTTTCTAGAAATTTGCTTTAATGGTTTTGAAGACGTGTTTATAGGATAGTTGAGCAGTGATAGTACATTGAAAAGACTGCATCTAAATCCATTCCTCTGGGTTCAGGACAGGGATTCAAATACACCAGTAAGGTCTGAGTAAGTGCTCATGAGACTATTTTGCAGAAGTTTTTTTCACCTGGGTTGTGTTGGGGTTCTTTGTTTTCTTTAAAAACATATGGAACATTTTTTTTCCAGATGTACCTGCTTCAACTGGTAAGCACTGAAATGGCAATTGCAAAACAGTTCTCCAGAAATTTTATCCTTCAGAAGTGCTTTGTGAAGTTTGTCAGCTTTAGCCCTGGGAGTTCACTTTTGGTTTTGGTCTCCATTAATCTTCCCAACAGTAAATATAGCATGGTGTGTGAAAGGGATTTCAGGGCTATGAACAGGAGGTGTCTGCCAAGGCCTCTGGAGCATATTTGTATTCATGTTCTATTTGTACAGTCAAGTTTTACATCTGCTACTATAATTTTCATCTGTGTAAGACATTCTGCCAATAGAGGGATTGACAAATGCATTTCAGTACAGAAGTACATGCTCAAAGATGTCTGTTTTGTCTGATTCTTGGAGTGCAAACACTAGATCACCTAGTGAAACCACTGAGGAAGGATGAAAAAATGCCTCTATTAACAGTATTTTTTCTGTTTTCCTTGAATTACTAAGTTAGAAATCAGAATTAAAACAAAACCTAAATTACTCTGAAATAATAATTGCATGAAAACTTTGTTAAAATTGGAATTCCCATAAAGGCTGAAGGGAGGGAACTCAGCTTCATCAAGCTATAAGAGAAGTCCCTGTATAAATTTTTTTTCATCTGATTCAGTAGTATTGCAAAACTTTTTAAAGCTCAAAACTCTGTCTAACATTTAGGGCTGTAATAAGAACTTCCAGAATTAGTAAATGTATTGTTAAGATTCCTTTACATGATGAGAAATTCCATTGTTTGTATTAAAATAGAAAAGATGAACAGATCCCCTCTGCCTCAGAAATGATACTCCATTGTTTCTATTACATCCATCAGGCTAGCAGTTGTGTTCTAGCAGTCCTTAAGGTTCAGTTTCAACTTTGTGCTCATCTGTGTGTGATTGTCTTGGGCATACAGTAACAATTCACTAAAGCTGTTGGCTTAACTCCTTTGCTTCTGTACCATGGATTGTACATACAAGCAGTAATTTTTTTGCATTTTTGTGTTACAAAGGCAAAATATGTAAAACATCTTAAAGGAATATTAGTAGTATCATTATCAAAGGAATATTAGTAGTATCATTATCAGGAGTAAAAAGCAGGAACAGTGACATTGTCTAGAGGGAACAAGAAGTCTATGTGCACAGCTATGCACACACCTAATTTACTTTTCATGAATAAGAAGAGAGCAGGGCAAGGAGAGATTGTCCTTTTGCTTGGCTTTGAATTCAACACAATGCACACAAATGGTGTTCAGTACTGTATCATGTCTATGAACAATTGTGGAATTCTATATTAGTGAAAGAGGTGCAGGATATAGGCTTGATGCTGGCTGTGAATTGGGAGTGGGCTTTCAAATTAATGGTTTTCTTTTTTTTTATTTTGAATAAATACAGTGTTAAATAGTAGAATGGTAAATAACTGTATCTTTACCTTTAGAGTGGTTAGGAGTGCTCCTAGGTTTAAAAATCAGAGACACTGAGAGACATGAGAGAAATGTATGAAGTTCTTTGGCCCAATTAACCAAATTATGCCAGCCCTGTGCTTTAGAGGTTAGGAGAATAATCTCTTTCCAGTCCTGTTGAGCTCTACATGGTGTCATCAGATTAAGTGGTGTGATTAGCTAGGTTAAGTACTAATTATATGAAAAGGATGCAAGACACATGCATTTTCTTTGTCTCTCAGCTAGTGGTGTGGCACTGAGAAATGCTGCTTCCGTGGAGAGACCCAAGAGTAAATATTGTCAGTGGAGGTTCAGTCAGAGACCTTTGGAGGAACCAGAAAAACCAGTGAATCTTTAAGTTACAGGCTGAAAATCTTGGTGCCAGCAAAGCAGGCAGTTCTAGCTCTGGCACATCACCAGGTAGTATTATGGACAGTATGTGAATACTCTGAGATGCTTGCTGGTGAATTTCTTCAAATACGTTTCTTCAGAGCTGGTCATGAGTCCCCTTCCTGGGAGGTGTCATACTCTTAATGGAACTTATTTACCAGATTGAGGATATAGGAGATCAAACAAATCAATCCACTTTTACCTGAAAATACAGCTGCTGCAACATGCAGCCCTTTGCATATCTTCATTTCCTGACCTGTTTCCTGCTGTCACACAGTGGTGCTAAAATGATATAATGTCTTATGTAAAACATTGTGAAGAGTAAAAAGATTTTGGGGTTGATGCTGCAGTTCCTCATGATGCATTTTTTAATAATCAGGAAGGTGGAAGTGTGCCCTTTCTTGAGGAAGAAGTGTTCTCATAATGCCTTTGAGCTTGGGGTGATGCACCCAGGGCATGAGAACGTGGCCCTTTACTGCCAGAGGCTTTGACTGTCATCCTGACAGCTGGTGACATCCTGCCCAGGCTGTTATCCTGCCAGCACCTGACAAGTCAGAGTTTGTCCTGAGAGAATATGACCTTCTGGATTGCCAGCTGCACTTTGTTCAGATATCAGAGCAACATAAACATTTCTTGCTGGCCTCCTGGTGTTAGCCTGCTAGGTTTGGAAAAACTGAACAGACTGTTCCTCTCTGTCTCTTGTTCCCATTTTCCTCTATTCACAAAAGCTGTCCTAGAAATCTTAGCAAGTCTTATAACTATATGTTTTTAAATGCAAAATCACATGAACCACTGCTGACACTGTGTGCTGCCTTTAGTAGTATACAAAAGCATCATTATGATTTTAAAGCTCTTTTTTTTTTCTCCTCAGCCTGTTTTCCTGCTGGCAAATAATTTCATGTACATACCACTTAAACAGCATTTTCATTCTTAAATGTCTCAACAAAACTCCTACTCAATAGCTTTTATAGTTTAATTACAGTGATAAATGGAAAAAAATAGTTGTGCTCAAGCAACTCTCATCATTGAAGTGCTATAGACACTTATCATATTTTGATACTATCCATTTTCTTTCTCTTTTCTTTCTCTTTTCTCTATTCTTTCTCCTTTCTTTCTCTTTTCTTCTGAACACTAGTTGTGAACTAATTCCACTGATTATTTTCCTATTGTATTCCCCCACACACACTTTACAAAGTAAAATGAAATTAGAATTTTTTCCCTTTTTGCCTGCACTCAGGCAGCTGCTTTTCCTTGAGCTGATAGAAGGCTGCTGGAAAGGGGTGTAGCATTAAGCAAATCCAGGATAGATTAGTCAGTGAATGAAATGCTAACAGCATTACATTGTTGTCTATTTTAAAATAGATTGCTATTTCAGAACTTTAGTCTAATAGGAATAGCTTATAAAGTCATCTGCATACCTCTAGTCTCAGATACATTTCTTGATTCTACTCTGAAATTCTCCTGCAGATTTCTTTATGGAGAAGATTGGGGAAAGGTGAGGAACTGGAGTCTCTTACCTATAGACTTTTAAATAAACTTGGGATTTTGGATTGTATTATGTGTGTGGTGGTTGTCCACAGCACTGCATCAGCGAGTGGATGCTTGCAGGGAAGACTGTAGCTTAAAGATGTTCTAAAATTTGTTTATGCTGTACTCCTGCATATATTTGCTTTCTGATTCCTTAGTGAACCTGTATGCTCCCTGAAATCATGCAATGTGATTAGTATCTGTGTAATACCATAGAGTTATATGTAATAATAGAGTTACATATAATAGTTATACCATACACTTATTCTTAATTTCCATTTTCGCAGATTTGTCAAAATCTCTTCCCTAAGCTTGAACATTGAATGTGTTACTCATTACCATTTTAACAAACTATCAGCTGTAAATATTATGATCTTTTTTACTCAGATTTGCACTATTCTTTCTAAGGGAACATAGTTCATATAACCCTTAATTTTCACAGTAATAATAGTAATGAGAGCAGCAATAAAAATAATAATAGTAGTCTGAGTTCCAGGACAGATACTCAACAAATGTCTGTAAGATAAACTAATGAAATTAGATGCTAGCAAAATTTATTAACAGTAATATTCATTCAATTCAGGAAAGCTTTTGCTGTTTAAGTGTGGTATGAAAAGTAGCATGGGTTTTAGGGATTTGAGATGTAGCAGCTTTTTCACATGACTCTGTCTCTCAGTAGGTCAGTAGCAAGGTCTGTATCGTTTGGAGTTCTGCAGTGTTCCTTTTGTGCAGTTTCCCAGGGCACTGGTCTGTGCCTGCCCTCAAATACCATCTCCTCTGCTGATCCTCTCAGCAGGAGAGGTCAGTTGCCTAAATGTGCTGGCAGCTTCCTCAGCACGCACTGCTGCGTTTGGAAATTTAGTTTGAGACAGCACTATGAATTTTTCAGTGCTCCAAAACCAGGTCAGTTAAAAAGGAAAAGGAAAAAAAAAAAAAAAAAAAAAAAAAAGACTTGTAAAAGAAGCCTAGGATGCCTGTGAAGTAAGCTGCACTAATTCTAGAGTTGTGCTTCATCTTGTTAATATCCCTCATTTAGGATCCTTGATGTGCACCATTCTGATGAAGCTGATAGAGCATTTCAGTTTGCAGTAGGCTGTCTTGAATCTTTCTTGCTGCCTTTGTACTGTTTCTCTAGATTTCCAGAATACCTATCCTAATTTCACTTCTGTTCTCAATCCAGTGGAAGAGGAGTCTTTAGTGGGCAAGATTTCTTTGATACACAGAGATTAGTAATTTATGACCTGTAGGATGTCAAATAAGATCAGATTTCTTCCTGCTAAGCTCCTTGCTGCGTCTTGAGATTTGCTGTGCATTAAACCAGTTTCCAGAGGTTAATCAAAGCTTCAGCAACACTGGGGAGCTTGTGCTTATTCCCTGCTCTGTGGCTCTGTGCCTGCAAAGCCTGGGGAGGTCATATGGATGGCAAACCTGGTAGCAATGCACTGCCCCACACAGAGGTTTTTCAGCATGTGGTACCCAAATAGAATTCCAGAGGTGGGAGCTGGTATGAAGGGAATGACAAAGGAGACCCCTTCAGTCTGAGAAGGTGGCACACTCTTACATTACTAGAGAAATATGTCTGGGACTGTTTTCTGTTTCCATGTTGTTTTGTGGTATATTCTAGATGTTTCCAGTCTAATGGTCAGTGAGATGAGAAATACCTGTCTTTCTATCTAGTTTTTTTTTCTCTAAAAGCTCCAGAAGTTCTCAAAGCTGCAGTCACTTTGGGACATTTAAAATTGCCAGGGACAGAGAAGTTGCAACAACACTTTAAGGGGATAATTCTTCAGCATTTTTTAAAACCAAGCAGACAGTCTTTATGATGCTGCTCTCCTGCCACTTTTTTTGCGGGTGTTATATTTCTACATCTATGTCTTCTATTTGTGAGTAATATAATTACTGTAATACGGTGTTTTGTTAATACTGATTCAGGGTAAATCTCAAGTGTTGTAGACATTGCCCTGAACAATTGGAAACTACAGTCAGTATAAAATATATTTTGAAGTGTAGTGCAGGATTTATATATTTTTAAGTAAGTCCCTGGTGAATAATATCAGCTGCTTATTTTCTGCACATTTGAGTTGAAAAATGACCTTAAAATGCTTAACATTTTAGTATTTGGTACTTTTGGGTAGTGCATACAGAGTGATGCAACTGAATTTGATTGCCTTGTAAGAGGTAAGCAGAGTTGTTTCTATCTGCTAAGACCCAACTACTAAGTAAGTGAGGAGTAGTGAAAGAAAACTCTGATAGACAATATGAACCAGAACATTTTCTATTTTCCTTTTTAGGAAACATTTTAGGTTTCTCTTCCTTGAAAATGACAAGGGGATTTTACTGTAGGCTGTCTTCTTAGCAATGCATATCTGTGTAAATATTCAATCATTTTCTTGATGTAAGTGAAGACTGATTTCTTCAGTGATTTCAGCAGGGCTCTAAGTATTGCCTGTTTCTTACTTCTTGGACTATAGCTTGCTTTATCCAGAGAATTTATTTTATTTTCACTGAAAAAGCAATCAAACTAATTTTTAGTGAAACAACCGAATTAGATTTTTTTGTGTGTGTGTTTTTAAAAGGCTAATAAAGACTTTGTTGCAGCTCTGTTGGCTCAGAATACATACTTAATGGAAACTGATTTTATCTTGGAAGAACAATTCTGAGGCAAATTGACCTCATTTGCATTATACCTCAAAGAAGCAAATAAATTACACTAAAGTTTTGAAAGGGTAAATTTAATTTCAGAATACAGTCTTCAAATTAGTCTTCAAATTAGTCCCTCCCATGTATTTCAAAGACCTGGGATATCAGTCAGTTCTACTAATAAATTCTTTTTTTGTCTTGTTTTTAATGCTATTTTCTGCACAATTCAAAGACTAATTAATTTTAATTCTCTTTCTAGCTGTTTTATCAGCAGTGTTGTGAAAGGATGAAAGGAGTTGCCTCCTGCACCTCCCCCATTTTAGTTTCTATTTCAGAAGTCTTAATGTACTTGTGTAGTATCGTTTGTGTTGTGTTGATTGCCTTGATTTTCTTTTCCATGTACCCTGTAGACTGCGGACGGTGGATTTGATGTGAGACTCCACCACCTGGGCTGCACAGGGTTCTGTAAGCTCTGACTGCTGAGGGCTCTGTGCAGCCTTCCTTCATCTCACCAAGAGCTTATTCCAGCCTGCTGGCAGATAGCCCCTGGGGAATGGGAAGGTGAGTCTGTGCTGCACCCTGACACCTGTGTCACACCAAGTGCCTGGCACTGGCCCTGCAGGACTCCCTGGGCCACTGCTGCCACCCAGGCGTTGGCAACCTGGGCAGATGAGTGTGTGCTTGTGCTGGCCCAGCCTGGGGGTCCCTCTGGGTGGGTCTCTGTGGGTCAGGCTGTAGCACTCCTGGACACGGGAGGGTTAGCTTGTTGAAGATTATGGAGAGATCTTTTATGGGTGGTCTACAAAATTGGGCACACCAGTGTGTGTTTTCCCTCTATTTCTCATCTCTGGTTTTGGCAGAAGGGAGTCGAACTAAATAAACGTGGAAGTTGCTTGAATCTATAGTTTTGTGCTAGAGTGACCTGTGCTGAGTAGTGCTCAGTCAGCAGACCTGGCAATGGGCTGGGCAGGTAAAAGCCTTGAGAGATCATGTTCCATCAGGTTCCAAGTAATTTGGTTTGTCTTTAGGAGGCCATCCCAGAATGACTCTGGGGTCATTCCAAAAGATGAAGGTTTCAGTCTTTGCTGAGATTAGGGAACACTTGAGTAAGCCTGTATCCTGCTTCAGTATGAAGGGCTCAGCCTTATTAAACTTATAAAGAGGTTGCAGATTCCCTTGTCTTCTGCTCTAAGTTAAAACTGTAGAATTAAGCTGCAGGCAAGAGTTAGTGTGTTCCAGTGTAGAGGGGTATTTTTTGGCTGTTTTTTTCCTTTTTATGCCAGAATTTCTTGGGATTTTTTTGTTTGATAACAGCATGTAGAACAGACATTTCATGGTGAGGAAGAAGTGAGTACAGTACAACTATTTGTTATCTCTTCCTGCTTCCCTTCTTGGTGCTGTGGCCAACAAGTGAGGTTTTGCACAGAAGCCTTGGACGTGTTTGTGTCCTATTTCAGCCAGGGTTGTTGCATATGTTAGTGTTCTCTGTGTGGGAAGATGATGCCATGTCTTAGGCTAAGAACTATAGAATCATTTAGATGGGTAAAGACCCTTAAGATGATCGAGTCCAATGTGTCATGGTTTGACACCACATTGAAGTGCTCCCCGTGCCTCTGCTCCAGCTTGGATTAACCCATAGTCTGCAGTGCCTTAGGGCTGTACCTGCTTCAAGTGAAGCCATAATCTGTGAGCCACAGTCTCCTCAAGGCTGTACCTGCTGCAGCATAGATTTACTCAGGCACAGTCCTTTGAAGTGCACCTGCTGCAATGTGGCCTCCATGGGCCATAATCCCTCCAGAAGTGTACCTGCTGTGGCACAGTCGTACCACAGCCACAGATGCTTTGAGAAGTACCTGCTGCCACCGTCTACAGGTCACAGTCCCTTCAGCTCGAGTTCACACTGTAGTTCTAGCCTGTCCAGTGCAGCAGCACAGAACCAGCAGTGATGTCCTGCCCACAGCCAGCCCAGGCTCACTGCGTGGCTGTTATCAAAGCATTTCCAGGCAAGCAGGAAGGTGATAGAATGATCTTCATGTCTGTTTCTTGTCAAACAATAACTGGCAAACTGAATGCTGTGCTAGCTAACAGTAGTAATTCTGGGATGTATGGAAGTGGGTGGTTTGATGGCCTGGGCAGAGAGAGCAAGTAGTTTCTGGAGGTTCTCCATGGTCAGTGCCCTGTTAATATTTCCTCCTACCTGAGCTGGGAACATACGGGTCTGTGTTCAATCCTGTAACCATGCTGTATTTTGTATTTTGAATAGTTGGGGTTTGGTTATTTTTTTTAACAATTCATATGAAGATCTGGGGTGTGTTTTATAAAGTCATTCTGTTTTCTGGCATTCACAGCAATAAGACTGAGATGCTTCTCATGTAAATCAAAAACACGTGCTTAGGACAAACCTTGAACAAATGGTGACTTTCCTCTGGCCACAGCAGCCCTGCACTCAATATTACTTAAGCATAAGCACAGAAGTGCAGCTATTATTTTCCCTATGGTGTCTATCTGCACAGCAGAGCTTTTGTGTCACCTGTGGTCAGTACTGCAGGTCTTGAAGGACTGTTCTGCTGGGCTATAACCTTTTGTAAAAGATAGGTTTTCTATACACAGGAGTATATCAGGTTGTTGGTATTTTCTTGCAAAAACTGAACATTCAATACCGTAATTCAAAAAAAAAAAAAAGGAGGAGGATGATATTTTTCTTGCAGACAAGTTTAAAAAAAAAATCTCTGCTTCTTTAAATTCAGTTTTGTTCCAGAGTTAGTGCATGGTGCATATAATCTACTAAGCAGGAGACATGCTGTTCTTCAAGGGAATTTAAAAAAATTGAACTAATCCCCTACCCCAGGGAAATACCTTAAAAATCCTCATCTCATCAGACTAGACAGCAGAGAGGCTGAAAAGGGAACTCTAGTGAATGAATTGCAATATCCAGTGACATCTTCATTAAACTCACCTGGTATTCTGACAGTTTGAGTGGTAGGAGACCCTGGAGTGTGACTTCCTTCATATTCACTCTAATAGGAGCTGCAGCAGTTTAAGCGCTCAAAGCTGAGTGGATTTTTGCCTCTCTGAAAGACAGGTTTAATGAAAGAGACCAATTTGCAAAACACAGTGCTTGCAGCACTGGTCTAGCTGCTTCTGTGCTTTCATGTGCTCCATTCAGACATTCTTAAAACCAGGTCACTTTTTATGTATCTGTCAAGATGGGATTTTAGGAAGCAAAGTCTGTACGCCCAGTGATCTCTTTCTTGGTTTAATTATTTTTCCCTTCATTCTGAACTTCCTTAGAGTTGTGAGGCAGAGTCTAAACTGAGCCTGCAATTGAAGCCTGAGGGTACTTAGCACTTTTTGGAATAGGACAAGAATGTCAGTTTGAAAAACAAGGTTAAACAACAGCAGTGTTAGGCTGGCACAGGTCTTGAAGGATTGATACATTTGTTCACTCTTATCTTGTGTTGCTTTTTATAGTGACTTGGGTTTGGGATTTCTTTTGCTTGCTTATTTGGTAAATAAATTCTTGTGAGACTTCTTGTGATAAATTCTTGTGAGGTTCTTCTGGTCACCGGTCAGCCAGACTGGAGAAAAAAATAAATCACTGGTCCTTCATCGTATTTGGATCACTTATGATTTCCTTGTTTTTCCCTTCTCTCCTAGAATTATTTTCTTTTACAGTCAGTGCCCTTTTGTATGATTTCAGGATAGATTTTTCTGGGTTTGATTACAGGAAGGAATGTAGGCCATAAATAGATGGTATATATACTGCTAACACCAGGAATACTGAAATAGCTCATCTCAAAAGACTGGGAAAACCTAGCCAGCTGGCCAAGTGCCAGGAGGTTGCAGGGTTGACAGTTAAGTGTCAAGCCTGGAAGGGAGATTAATGGCAGGCTGTGCTCTAAAAAAGAGCATGTTGAGCCCCAGGAGAAATTCTTCAGGAGCATATTCAGGAAGCACTGTGTGCTGATGCCTCAATGCAGTTTTGCCTTTCTCTTGACTCCTCTGTCCCCACAAGGTTCAGGCATTCCCATATGGTTTGTCTCTGTGATCCACATGGACTGGGCTAGCTGCTTTCTGTGCCTTCATGGAATGTATTCAGGAGGGGCTTGTCTACACAAGTCTGTTTGAAGGAAATCCTTCTTCCTATGTAGCCTTTTCTGTACAGCCAGTTAACTGCCAGGGCCCAGACAATTTTTGCAGAAGATAGTGGTATTTCTGTGTTTCTTCTTTTGCAGAAGCAGAATTGTCCATACCTGCCACTCTGGAGGTTATACCCATAAGTTACAGCTATTCTTTGGTGATGAGGATGTCATTGCCCAACTAAAGACACTTGTTTAAATAATAGTTTATAGTTTGTACATGACATGCCAGACACTGCTCATGGAGATTTCCAGACTTTTCATATGGACAACCTGCACTGCTGTTTTCAAGATCAAAGATCAGAATAGGGCCAGAATTCTGCCTCTGAATTGCTGTGGTGCTGTACACCAGACAAGTGGCTTCCAAAAGCCCTGCTCTGCTACAGTGTCATCCACCATTAACACTGTCAAGTTTTTTATTACCTAAAATACTGTTACAAATGTGATGTGAAACAGATTAAAGGAGAAAACAACTGTGGGCCAGAATTCAGGCAACCCGGCTAGAAATTGTCCTTTTCCCAAATGGAGGAAAAACAGAATGTAAAGTGTGGGTTTAGGGATTTTCAGTTTCCTTGGGTATGGGCTGTCCTTCCACGTAGATTTTTTCCTCCAAGGTATAAAATAATAAAATTAAGGGGAACATTTGGTGCTAAGAAATGCTGGTGGGAGAATACTGAAGAATCTTTTCATTTGTCACTTGGTCTCTTTCCTAATAAGAATTTCAGATTTTGGCCCTTAGCTGTATGTACACATACTGTATTTTTCAGGGATTTCACTCTATTCAGATCCAGAGAATAATACAATTATGTATTCTTTTAAGTTTCTGTCAACCATGAAAATGGCCATTTTCTTCAAACAAGAGTAAGCCAAAAAGAGTAACAAAGGCATTATGGAAGAAGTACATTCTCTCTCTGTTCCAGTTTACAAACTGTGTCACCCATTAAGTTTGCAGCACACACAGAAAGAAGCATCCCTGGTTCAGAGAAGTGGCAGAGAGTCACAGACTCTGAGGAGAAGCCAGGCTTTCTGCCTCACCCTGGGGCAGATTTGTCTGTCAGCTATGTGGCTGCAGCACAGAGAGGTGAAGTGACATGCAAAATTTCTTCAATGTGTCTCAAGGCAAGGAGCAGTGTCCCAGGGGCTGGGTCTGTCACCCTGGTCTCTCTGAAGGAGCAGACAAGTGCTTCTGTGCCTGAACCTGCCCTGGTTCCCATTTAATGAAACTGTCACCAGCTGCCTTTTCCTTGCCCTTGGATCGTGCTTTTTACCTCTTTTCCTCTTGCTCACGAAGGAGACTGGGGGCTTTAGAGGGTAGCTCCACCTGGCAAATGTCACATGTCCTCTGCTTGTGTGGCACCTTAGGTGACTGTCTGCCTAAGGCATTGAGTTACTGGTGTGGCTCACTCCCCTTCAATCTGTCCTGGCAGTCGGAGTCTCCCGTGTCCATCAGTCGGGTGTGCTGCAGGCTGAGCAGGGGAGGTGAGCGCTGCCACTGCCTCTGCTGTCTCAGAGCTCTCGTGCCAAGCTCACCACCCTCAGGCGTGCGGCTGCATGATCAGCACTTGCTGATCAACTCCTGGCTTTCAAGGTTAAAAGAAGAAGGTAAAGAAGAAAAAAATGGTGTGCTGCTTTAAAGGTGAGTGGTTGTTTGTGTATTTAGGGTAAGTACTTCTGTGTCTGTGCTGCCAGAGTTAAACTGGTGAAATGGTTTGGGTCGTGCTGTCATTCAGTGAAGCGTGTGGCTGTTATGTAAAGGTTTTAATTACTTTCTTCATCTGTCTGCTCAGGAGCACCACGCATCTGGCAAAATTTTGAGAAGGCTCAAGACGTTAAAGAAAGCTCATCTAAATAAAGGAGGGTTAACGTGACATTGCAGTTACTTAATCCTGTATTGTCCTGCCATGTGACTGCAGGGATACTGAGGCGCAGCGTTTCTTTTGCCTGGTGCACAGATTGTGCTTTTCCTGTCATCTTCCAGAATCAGTTGCTCTGTTGAACACACCATGGGAAAGAAGCAGAGGGGCAACGTACTTTTTGCAGCAAGGCTTCAACACACAGTGACATTTCCAAGGTACAGTGACAAGCTCACAGACTGAAGAATGAATCAAAGGCAATCCCTACAGTCAGCTTTTGGACTTTTACCAGAATCAAGGAAAACGATGCTCTTAAGGTCAGCGATTCAAAATTAAATAGAAGTATCTGGATTTATTCGGAGCAGTTAATCAGCTTTCTGTTTGACCTTTATCTACCAAGTTAGTTCTCAAAGGATCAAGCTAAAATCTGAAAATTTGTGTCAAATATTTTTGCATAGACAAATTTGTGTCAAATGTACTGCCTAGACAGTGAGCACTTTGCCGCTTTCTTGCACAAAGTTTGCAGTTTTAATTGCAAAGCCTCTTTTACTTTGCAGCTGAAGATCCTGATACGCTAACTCTGTTAGTGAGGAATGGATGTATACAGCTTCCAGCTTTATCTCTGATTTTGAGCAGGACATGCAATATGTAGATATGCCAGATTTGGTTTTGAACAAATTTTCAAACTAGTCTGTGGACTTTCGGTAAGCTGCTATTTTTTTTTTTCTTTTGCTGCATTTGCCACATGTGCAGGATTGCATATTCATACAGAATTACTTCATTTAAACTTATCAGGATATCTTATTAAATGGGGAAGTGATTACCCTGTAGACTATGACAACAGGATATGTGAATGAAGGAAGTCTTGGAAAATACCGCTGTTCCAGGTGGCATCATGAGGACAGCAGAGAAGATGATGGGCACCCCGAGTGCCATGAAGGAGATGAAGAGGGCAGACAGCACAGGCTGACCCCATTTGAGAAACTAATGCAGGATATGTCTCATAATGAAAAAGTGGTGAAAGAATTAACCCTGGGAAAGAGAATTGCCTTCTATCGAGTCAGAGGAGAAATAGGAAGTGGGAATTTCTCACAAGTGAAGCTTGGAATTCATTCCCTGACCAAAGGTAGGCACCACTGCATGCTGAGTGCCCTATTTAAATGGCTTCCTGTGGGAAGAAAGATGCTGTATGAACATTAAGTACACATACTGTGTGTGCACGTGTGTGTGTGTGTGTGTGTGTGTGTGTGTGTGTGTGTGTGTATTTTTAATGCTGTTGAGTAAATCTATAGGGTAACACATAAATGCTCAGGGTTGGATTAGGCTTTAAAGGTAGAAACATTTTCTCTAGATGGTAGCTATTACAGGAGAAGTTAATTGCTACACTTCATGGAGTTAACACATCTTACCCCATGGCTCGCACACTCCACACTTTGAAGTGTGGCATTGTGCCTCCCCTCCTACAAGCTGCCCTGTCCATCTGCCCTCTTCCATGCCCCATCTTA
>VZRX01011094.1:29848-40209 GCA_013398075.1 Notiomystis cincta
GGCAGGGATAGAGGTGATGAATGCCCAGGGCAGTGGGCTAGGCATGCTCCTGCCTGCAGCTGGAGGCAGCGAGGCTTCCTTTGTTTCATCACAGATTTTACTAGTATGGACAAAAATTTTATTTGGTCACAGTAATTTTGGTGAGAAATGTTATGCCCACTTTACTGACTTATTTGCTGGTGGTTCTTCACTGTAAAAAGCTGGGATGGTGCTAAAGGTGTGGGAGAACAGGTGCAGGGAAACAGGCTCTGGTATTGCCAAAGTGGTGTTTGTATTGAATTGTCAGTTATTTTTCTTGTTTTAATTATACAAAGCGCCCTATCTGATGCTTCTAGGAAGGACTAGAAGGGCTAGGTAACTGTAATGGACCCTTCAGTCATAGGTGCAACTAAGAGCTTGTCATCAGCCATCCTGTTTCCTCTTCTGCCTTTATCTGACAATAATAGAAATGGTTGTTGTTTTCCATCAGAGTGACTAGTTTTCTCTATATATTTGTACACTACTATCTTGCTTTTCTTCTAACAGTCTTTACTTTTCAGTTTGATTGACTCCCCTTCCTTTCATCATCTTACAGATGAGAGAATGAGATATGCCCCAAACTGTATTTTATCTATTGTTATTTTCTCTAATCACCTCTTTCAGCCCAGATTTAAGAGGGGTGAAAGCTCACAATTATCCCTCAGGTGCAGCAGTCGTTGCACTGGGAATCTAAGTGGAGAACCAATGGTACTTAATTTTTCACATTTAAGCCTGCCAACACCCAAGGGCTGCTTTAAGTGGGTGTTGAGTTTTTGGTTATGATTGTTTCAGAAAAGCATCTCTGTTCTACTTGGCCCACAAGTTGTTTCCTCTTCTGTGATATTTCTTTTTCTTCTAGAGGTAACTCTTTTGTGCTTACTTCAGGAGGAAATGCTGCTCCTTTACTGGGAACATGAGGAATGCTAATGAAAGGCAGTTAGAAATTTGATCTGGATGAACCCTTTGCTGAACTTACTTAGGAAACAGATTGCTTTAATATCTGAATAGAGCTGATGGAAAAACATTGAACTTCAGTGAATACAGTAAGCTCGGACAAACTAAATACCAAAACCAAAACTGTACTTTTTCTGGAAAATATTCTTTTTCAACAGAAATCTCTCAAATTAATTTTTGTTTGTTTGTTTGTAAATTCTTTGGTTTAAATGTTCACTGGAAAGGGAGTTGATTTATTGATGCTAAGTCAGTAACTTCATGAGGAAAGAAGAATGAAAGATAAACTTTTTTTGACTCATCTCTGCCTTTGAGCTTCTCTGTGCTAATAAAACACAGTTCATGGACAGAAGAACAGGAACGTGCACATAGGTATTCATGTATACACACTCACACCACCACCACCCACAAAGAGGATTCTGTTTTTTGCAATAGATACACATTGTTTTGTTGGCAATGAAATGATGTTTCCGCACAGTGTTAATGAGTGCAAGTCTTTTTTTTTAATCTGATGATATAAATAAAAGGCTTCATCATTAATGCTGTTGTGGTCTCTGTGGTAGAGGGTGGTGTATATGTCAGAGGGCTGTTCAGCTCTTCAGTTACTGCCAGTTTTTAGTATGGTCTCTCTCCTTACATGTCATCCTGTATCAAAAGAGGAAACAATTTTTTTTTTTACTAAGATAAGCCTTTGTAACAATTACATATATGTGCTTTTCTGTTGCCCTTGTGATCCGTTGCCGCAGGGCGCATGATTTCTATCCAAAGAGAGAGAGAGACCGGGAGAGAGAGGAAAAAACATCATGATTATACTGGATGATGAACCCTGTTTCCCTCACAAGAGCTGTCCTGGTCGTTTAGAAAACAGAAGAATCTTTGATGCTAGGATATGGATGAATGTCCCATGGCTTGGACAGGTGCACTCTTCACTGGATAAAAATCTGGCTGGCTGGAGCCAGGGAGTGGTGCTGAATGGAGTTACATCCATGTGGGGCTAGTCTCTAGTGGAGTTCCACAAGGCTCAGTATTGGGGTCAGGCCTGAGTAATATCAGTCAGTTTTCAGGTGACACCAAGCTGGGTGGGAGTGCTGGTCTGCTGGAGGGCAGGAAGGCTCTGCAGAGGGATCTGGACAGGCTGGATCCATGGCTGAGGCCAATGGTGTGAGGTTCAACAAGGCCCAGGGCTGGGTCCTGCCCTTGGGTCACAACAACCCCAGGCAGTGCCACAGGCTGGGGCAGAGTGGCTGGAAAGGAGCTGGGGGTGCTGGTGACAGCAGCTGAACAGGAGCCAGGGTGTGCCCAGGTGGCCAAGAAGGCCAATGGCATCCTGGCCTGGATCAGCAATGGTGTGGCCAGCAGGACCAGGGCAGGGACTGTCCCCTGTACTGGGCACTGCTGAGGCCACACCTCGAGTGCTGTGTCCAGTTCTGGGCCCTCACTGCAAGAAAGGCACTGAGGGGCTGGAGTGAGTCCAGAGAAGGGCAGTGGAGCTGGGGCAGGGTCTGGAGCACCAGTCCTGTGAGGAGCAGCTGAGGGAGCTGGGGCTGTTTAGCCTGGAGAAAAGGAGGCTCACTCCCTAAAACTGCCTGACAGGACGGTGTAGCCAGGTGGGGGTTGGCCTCTTCTCCCAAGTAGCAAGGGACAGAATAAGAGGAAATGGCCTCAAATTGTGCCAGGAAATGTTGAGGTTTAGGTAGAACATTAAGAAAAACTTATACACCACAGGGATGGTCAGGCCTTGGAATGGGCTCCACAGTGAACTGGCGAAGTCACCATCCCTGGAGGTATTTAATAGAGGTGTAGATGTGCCATTTAGGGACAATGTTTAGTGGTGGGCTTGACAGGTTGGACTTCATGATCTTAGAGGTCTTTTCTGATTTATGTTTCTATGTATGTTGCGTTATTCAGGGGTTTTGTCCTCTATATTAACTTGAATTTTGGCAAAGGTTTTCTCCAGAAATCCATGGAGTTTTCTTGCTAAGGACTGTTACGTTTCTAAGCCCTGTGTAACTTTTATTTTAAATGCCTTCCAGTCGACAAAGGAAGTGTGAGAGCACAGCTGAATAGAAGCAATTAAGAGCATCCGAAATTTACAGCTATAAGTAGTCTGTCTAATGTGACACGAATTGCAAAGGCAGGAATGTCCAGGCACCCAGTTTGCTTTTTTTTTAAAGCAATTTTAATGTGGCTTTGTTTGTATTTTTTTTTCTTTCTGCCATCACAGCATACACCATTTATTCCTGAAATTATTTCCCAAATTTTCCTAGTAAAAGATTCTCTTAGTAAAAGATTTCACCTAGCACTTTTCAAACCCCAGCATACACTGCATATAGTCAACCAAAATCTCTTTCAACTCTTTTTGTAATTAAGCTGCCTGCTAACAATGTCCTGTTCAGCACAGCTACTAAGCAAGAGTAATAAAGGATTTGTAAACCAAGCATTGTTTGGATGGAGAAAGGAAGAGTTTAGAAAAGAAAAGCAGGGTGTCAGATTTTTTGCACTCAAGCTTGGCTGGGTTTCTTTGCATGTCATGCATTTACAACTGCAATGATGTAGATTTAAAGGAGCTTGGTCCTGATTTATGGTGGTATTTGAATACGATCAGGCTCTTCAGTTCTAAACCTTTTTTTCCTTCCTCTTTCCTTTTAAAACTGCGGGGAAACTGAGCGAGAGGAAAAGTAGATTCCAGCAAAACGAAAGGGAAAAAATTTAACCTAGAAAATTTTATTTTAAAGCCCAGATGTCCTCAACTTCTGAAGTTCAAGATGTAATGATTAAATTACATGGTTAAGATTGTGAGAGTCATAAGCATTTAGTTGTGCAAATACAACCTACTGCAGGCTGCTGCTCTCTCCTCTTGGCTTAGGAGGTCAATGTGCTACGAACATGACAAGGACCTTCCACTAGGTCAGCAGGCAGAGCACTGCCAGCATCGCTGTCAGGAGCTGCATTTCCTCCTGGTCCACCCCCCTCCACACCACACGGGGGGAACCTGCTTCCCTGTGGGGCTCTCCCTCAGGGAAACTGGGAACAGGTCAGAGAGAGCAGTGGGGCCAGGACAACTGCAGTGTACTCAGCACAGACTCCAGAAAACAGGCAGGTCAAGGGATAATTCAGCACCATCCACCACAAGAATCACGTGTGCTTCAAGCATCTGCTGCACTTGAGTAGGGAGATCAATATACTAAAAAAATGTAAATATACCAAACATGGAGTTTTCTTGATCTGTACAGATACATGCATAAGTATCCTTAACATTTTGTTTTAGGTATGTTGAAATACTAAATTTGAGTTAAAAACCTGGTAACATTCAGTAAAAACTTGAATGCTTTTATGCCTGAACATGTGTAAAAATGTAATAGCCTTCTCACTCTTTTCTTATAGCAACAAGTGAACAATACTTATTTTTTTCTAATTTATTCCCATTTACTAGAAACCAAGGTGAAGTTTTCTTCTGAAAGATTTATTAAAAGTGATTAAGTATTAAGAAATCTGTGATTGTTTGACTAAGATAGTCTTGAGGGAAAAAAAATCAACCAAAAATCCTATCTTCCCAGGAATAAATAGTTGTTTTTATTGCTGTGATCCATTTTAATTTTGCTGTCCTGAGAAGTTATACAAAGCCACCGTAAACCTGTTTTAACCAGACTAATCCTGTATTCACAAGAGTAAAGACAAAAGCTGCAACCTACAGACTAATACAGGAACATAAGGGCAACTCTGATTAACCTATTCATACTGCTCTGAGCTACCCTGATAATGTGGTGCAGCTGCAGATATATATATGTGTATTTTGTGGCCTGTAGGACTTAACAGCAGCTTTGCATTACCAGAACAGCATATGCTGGCTAGATTTGCTGCCTTACAGGATCCCTGTGACTTACTCTACTTCACTGCCCAGAATAAAAAAGCCAAAGCCTCTAAATTCCCCACAAGTTGGTCTTGGTCTGAAACAAAGCACACAAATTTCATGCTTCCATTAGTCTCCAAGTACCTGGCTCGTCTGAGGAGCTCTGAGCTAACACCAAAAGCACAGACTTTCTCTACCAGCCATGGATAGCAAAAGCAGATGCTGTTCCTTCAGACATGTATTAGGCTGTCACAGCAAAGCACACCAAGGCAGCAGATGATTTGATCAGCCCTTGGAATACTCTACCAGTCTTCAGCTACCTCAGCCCTGAGTAGGATGTTGTAGACAGAGAGGGGCAGGGGTTGTGTGAAAGATTGCAGGGCTTACTAGGCCTCTGCAGCTTAGCTTATACTGATGAGGTGAAATTTTATTGCACTTCTACAACCAAGCATTGCTGTAAGTAAATAGTACTACTTGTACCTATCGTGTTAACAACATGGAAAAAATGTTGTTTTCTTCTCAGAGAAAGTTGCAATAAAGATTTTGGACAAGACAAAGCTGGACCGGAAGACCCAGCGTTTGCTGTCCCGTGAGATATCCAGCATGGAAAAGCTGCACCACCCAAATATCATCAGGCTGTATGAAGTGGTGGAGACGCTCTCAAAACTGCACCTGGTGATGGAGTATGCGGGAGGCGGGGAGCTCTTCACTAAAATCAGTACAGAAGGAAAGCTGCTAGAAACAGAGTGTAAAATAATCTTCTCCCAGATCGTGTCTGCTGTGAAGCACATGGTAAGTTGATCTGACACAGGCTGTTGCCCCTCACTAGTCTTAGCACATTTTGTGGATTTTTCTTTTGACTTTTGACAGTAGGTGTGCTGTTACCCAAATTTCAGGCATATTTCTGAAAAGCAAAACAGCTAGAGAAGAGCTATGTTAAAGGTATCTGAGGGTTTTCACATCCACCTTGAGTTACTGCCTGTCTGTTGACAGCTTTTGGGAGGAGACTGAACTGGAAACATCTGGTGGGCAGAATCACCCTTTTAGCAAGTGTTCTGTTTGCTTTAAGGTGCTGCAGGCACCAGTGAACCAGGCACCTTTCTTCCCTCCCTTTTCAAAACATAGGATCAGTCACTCTTCCGTTTCCAGAGAGGCTGGTTAGGTGTTGCAAACATCCGGCTTGCTTATTAATCAATGTGACAATCTCTTGCTTAAAGACAGTCAATTCCTGGTCCTCACTTCGAGGAGGTGCAAATCTGTGAGGTTAACACCCAGCAAGTCACTTCTTGCCTAGTCTTCAGTATACACATTTAGGATGATGCTTTTTGTGTCGAGGCCAAAGCATCTTGTTAAAGCAGAAAAGGAGCAATTAACTACTTCTGTACATCTCCTCTGAACCGTGCGGGGTAGTTACAGCTACTTCAGAAAAATGAAAACACGGAGTTCGAGCAGTAGCATTCGTTAACATTGGCTCAGGGTGCCCTCCGGTGGCTCCTGTCCTCCTTGCCACGTAACAGCTTCTGGCGAAGTCAGAAACAAGGGTGTTCCCAGGTCGGCCGTGGCTTACATAAACAGCATGCATTTCTTATGTATTTTGACGAAATGATCATATGTGCTTTAAGTGTTGTATTAGCTTCAACACTTTATCCACAGGACAGGTACCCTGCAGCTATAGGAACTGGATTTACATTTCAAAGTTACACCACATCTATTTCTTGGAGTTAAACACAGATTATCAAGCTAGCCAACTTCTTCACTTGTACACAAAGACTTCTGCACATTTCACTTTTGCTAAGCCATCATATCCGGGTTACATAAATCCCATCTCCCTGCTGCCAGTCCACAAGGACAGAGGATCCCTGGCTGTTACTGATGAGAGTTGAAATAGGATGCCAAAGGGTTTCCTTGTTGCCTCCAGATACTGCAAAATGTTACTCCAAAGGATAAGGCATAGAGCGCTCATCCACTCCTTCTAGTTATTCCAAAGATGAAGCTGAACTCTTACTTAATCAAGACAGGTATGCCATGACTAAGTAGAGCAAATTCAGTTTGAGTCCTTAGCTACGACTGACATTTCAAAGGGAAAAAAGTAGAAGTTATGGTGTATTTATAGATTTCTAGAACTAGAAGACATCACTAAACTTGAGTGTCCTGTAGCATGAAATACTATGAAGCCCCACCTCCTGCCACCACCAGTTCCTCATTTGACATTAGATCACAGAACATAATTGTAGCAACTTTCTTCCTTTATCTGTGATAATGTTCAATTGGTGAACTACATGCTTAAATCTGTAAAAGTAGTAACTGCAAAAACAAGTGTTGTGAACCCTAAAAAAATACAGATTTTGCTCATGAAGGTGTCTAGTCTTGTAGGATCTGCTGCCCTCACACATTTGCTTCATGAAAATAGTTGCTATTAGTTAACAAGCTGAGACTACTGTGCTTAAAAAATCCCAGCATCGTTCTTCTCACCCTACTCAATTGTTTTTGTATGCTTGGAGCATTAAGTTAAATTTGTTTAATACTTTTTCCAACTGCAGTACTAGTTTCTGACTTTGCCTGAGATAACTCCCTTTCTCCCATGGGGTAATTAACCAATTAAAGGTAGCCATGGAGAACTTCCCTGGGAACAAACCAGTACCAACTTTTCCTCTTCTTCCACAGCATGACAATAATATCATTCACCGGGACCTGAAAGCAGAAAACGTCTTCTACACCAGCAACACCTGTGTTAAGGTGGGAGACTTTGGATTCAGCACAATAAGTAAAAGAGATGAAACTTTAAAAACTTTCTGTGGCTCTCCTCCTTACGCCGCTCCAGAACTCTTCCGAGATGAAAACTATATCGGCATCTACGTAGACATCTGGGCGCTGGGAATCCTCTTATACTTCATGATGACGGGAAGCATGCCATTCCGGGCAGACACAGTAGGCAAGCTGAAAAAGTGCATTCTTGAAGGGACTTACACTCTGCCTCCCTGCCTCTCAGAAAATTGCCAGAAACTGATAAAAGGAGTCCTTCAGCCAGTACCAACCAAGCGATACTCTGTCAAACTGATTATGAACAGCGAATGGATGCAAGGAATACAGTTCCCCAAACCTTTACAGACATTCAAGCTGGATCCAAAGTATTTATCAGACATCAGTACACTCAAAGAAGAAGAAATTGAAGTGAAAAATATTCTGGAAGATCTGGGAATCACAGAACAGCACATTCAGAACAACCGGGGCAGAGACGCACGCAGCTC
Organism: Notiomystis cincta; assembly: GCA_013398075.1. Lineage (NCBI taxonomy): Eukaryota > Metazoa > Chordata > Aves > Passeriformes > Notiomystidae > Notiomystis > Notiomystis cincta. The sequence continues at coordinate 37,916 of VZRX01011094.1, forward strand.
CATAACGGGGGTCTACAGAATTGTGTTGCACAGAGTGCAGAGGAAAAGGGCACTTGAATCTGTTCCCATCATGTCCCAGCCAGATCCAAAAGAAGACGCGAGGAACGGAATCAATTCTTACAGTGGGATTAAGCACACATCCAAGCTGTGTTCTATTTTATAAAATTGCATTGCAGGCTTTATGCCCAGCACATTTGACAAAGGGGATTATTCACCTATCCTTAAGTTGTAGTGTTACATCTTTTTGTAATTTTTGAATAAACCGAAAATGCCTCATTTTCTTTGCATTTCTCAAGTGACAGTGAAGGAGTCAAATACAGAGCTCTCAATGCATTTGTTTGACCCTTTCTCCAGTCACCTGGTATAGCCACTCCAAGAACCCAGTAACTGAAAAGATCACGAGTGGAGGGGATCTTTTAATAAGCGCCATGCTACTGCACTTAACCCACCTGGGAGATTCTCTGTACAGGCATGCAACAGCTAACTTCTGAAAAGCTGTACCTAAGCTTGACACAACTTTTCCACTGCAAACCGGGACAGTTTTGGCTGAGAACTAAATTTAAGCAGACCAGACCACAATCTAAACAACTGCAAATTCTGCTTTTGAACTTCTTCATCAAATTTAACAAGTTAATTTTTAAAAAGCATTTTATTTTCTTTCAAGGAACAGCAAAGCTGTTTTTGGCTACAGTTCCCAACTTGCCATGGTTCCAAAAGACCAATCAGGATTCAGTACTTTAACCCTGCATGCGTGGATACCTGACTGGTTGGGCAACCATCAATTACCCTTCTGACACCTTCCACTGCTTGCACGATTCCGCCAGTCTGGAACTACTTGGACTCCAGCTGCACCCCAATAAAGAAAGATTTAAGCTTACTCCAAACCCATGTAGTTTTAAGTATTTGCCTTGGCCCTTGTTACCAGTAGCTAAATGCAAGCAGCAGCAAAATCTGCTTATATCCATTGAGCATTACAGGCTTGTCCTCACTCCTGCCATCCTGCTTTGGCAGCCAAAGCTGGCACAAAGCTGATTTTTACACTTGATCACTGCAAGTTAAAAGCTGGACAGTCTGACAACCCCAGCTGTTCTGAGCATCACCAAAATGCAGATGCTCTAATTTTCAGCTTTATTTGCTTATTCTATACTTGTATCTTCAACAGCATCAACTCCAGTGCAAAGGACAAGTGTGGCAGCTGTTCTCTGAGCAGGGACGGCCGACAGGTCCACTGTAAGAGGCAGAACCTATGAGTTTAGTGAAGGTGTGATGCCCAGTACAAGGTGTACACAGCTGCAGCTGGTGCTTTCACAGTTAAAGGCAGGATGCCTTATCTGTTATGACACTGATGAGACAATCAGTTCACTTTAGAAGGAGTAACTGATAGAAATGAGCAGCGGAACAACTCTGAAAAGCCACCCACAGTAAACAGGACTCAGTGAGGCTCAGGCGTGTACAGAGTAAGAACCAAGCCTCCTTCACAGATCTTCTGAGGGTAATAAAACAATACCAATTTTTATAAAACAGTTATTAAAATAAATTCCATTTCATAAAGTGGGTATTAATTCCTCCACTATAAACAGCTTCCATATTTTAAGTTATCTTGAAACACGGCCCTGATAAAATTGTTTTACACCAGCCTAAGCAATTCTTTTTTCCACTTTTGTAACAGAATGACACTAAGAAGAAGAATGTCCACACAGCTTGTGAACTCACAACTTTGAGTTTTTACCAGAACCAGCTTCCACTTTCCTGTTAAAGAAAAAGAAATCCATCCTAAAAAACCAACAAGTCAGCACTACTCCAACGGGTTTCAAATATGTCAAACTTTATTTTAATAAAGGATCAGCCTCACAGACCTGTGAGATCTGTGCCAGTAGCTTGCTTCTTGGCTTGTCCACTGCCAGCAATGGACTTTGTTCCATGACAGTTTGTTTTACAGATGCCAAGGTTAAGTTTCATGAGGGCAACCTAAACCAAAATACTTGCAAACACTATCATCATGCAGTGCTCCATCATTTTCAGCAGAACAAACAGATTAGTATTCATCAATTTATAATAAACAACTATTTTACCAAGGCTTGACTGTACAAATACAGCAAGTCATCAAATCCTAGTGAGTGACAGGTAATACAAACACTTCATTACACACACAAAAAAATGTAATTAAACAGAGAAATCATTTTTTGCTACTTTATATTAGATAATGTAGCTTTGTAGAATTAGCAAAGAAATAAAATTCAATGAAACTTCATTCTGTACATTAGCTCAACTTAAATATATATATATATGTATGT
>VZRX01011095.1:7687-25003 GCA_013398075.1 Notiomystis cincta
TCTCTGGCCCCGGGAGCTCAGGGCTCTGTGTCCCCAAGAGCTGAGGGCTCTGTGGCCCCAATGCCCCGGGAGCTGAGGGCTCTGTGGCCCCGGGAGCTGAGGCTCTGTGGCCCCGGGAGCTGAGGCTCTCTGGCCCCGGGAGCTGAGGGCTCTCTGGCCCCGGGAGCTGAGGCTCTGTGGCCCCGGGAGCTGAGGCTCTCTGGCCCCGGGAGCTCACCACGGCGCCGGTGCTGGCCACGCCCAGGGCTGCTCGCTGCCGCCGGCTGCAGATGTGTGCCGAGTTCTCCTGCACCTTCTCCAGCAGCTGCCGGATGGGCTTGCAGTAGTTGGCGACCTTGCACTCCTTCAGGAAGGATTTCAGCTGGCAGGAGGAAAAGGAGAGGAAGAATGAAAGCAGTGCAATGGTTTCCATCGACCTCCTAGACACGGGCAGCACTGCCTCCTCCCTGTAACCATCCCACACTCCCAGGGCATTCATCACCCATATTCAGCCCTGGGGGGCCTCATTCCCTGCCTGGGAGGATGCAAAGAGCTGCAGTTTGCCCCAAACCAGCTCTTGAACTTCTGGAGAAGATGGATCAGTGGAGGAGAAGCTCTGAGCTCCTGGAGCCTCAGCTGCCAGGGCAGTTACAGCTGCTCTGAGTGCTGCTCAGGCAGGTAAAAAGGAGGATTTTGGACCTGAATGAAGACCAGGAGTAGCAGTGGCTGCTCCATGGCCAGAACCACAAAGAATCTGGCACTGGGACGAGGGAAATCTGGGGATTAAGGCTGTGGAACATCAGTTGATATTGGGATGGGAATATCCCAAACAGAAGGCTGTGGGTGGGAATGATGGCTGGGACTGAAGGCAGGGCTTGAGAAGAGACTTAAAACTGGCATGGAGCTCTCTGTGGACTGGGAATGAGGGGCTCTGGTTCAGTGGGAAAACCTGGTGCTGCTCCAGGGTTGGGATGCAGCCAGCGAGGTGAGGTTTGCTCCAGGTCTGTCCCCACCAACCCAACTGCAACTGGCACCCCAACCTTTCCAGGGCTCAAATCCAACTGCAACTGGCACCCAAACCTTTCCAGGGCCCAAACCCACACCAAAAATTACAACAGGAAACTCTCTAGCAGCACTGCCCTGCTGTGACACCTCCAAACCAAGAACAGAGGCAGCAGTGGATGCTCTTGGTGACACAAAGAGAGATGGGAGTGTCCAGATGGATTCATGGCCCGAATTCCAGTGGACTCCCCTGTCTGCTAACAGTTCTCCCCAGCTCCAGGAGTGCTGTCTAAATCCTGCAGGCCGAGCTCTTTGCTGGGGCCATAAATAAACACACACATGCACACACAAACACCCCAGAGACGTCTGATTTAGAGAAAGAGACCCAATGAGGCAGGAGAGAATGGTTAACCACGATGGAAGCCTTCCCTCTCCCCTCGGTGGGAGCAGGAGATGCTATCAGGAGGGAGATAAAGGGTTTGCAGGCAGCCAATCCATTACTGCCTTCTCCACCCCTGGTTGCCTCAGAGGACAGAACTGGGGGAAGGAAGGAGATGTTTCCCTCCTGTCCAGCTTGAAGTGAAAGGCCAAGTGGGGAGGTGTTACCTGTTCATCAAGGTGGCAGTGCCAGCCAGCCCCTCCCTGCCAGGACACTGCTCTCAGAGGGCTGCTGGCTGCAGGATCTCCCCATGAAGGAGCAGCAGGGCCTTCCCTCATCCCTTTCCCTCCAGCAGACCCCAGCTGCCACCACATCACAGCTCACAAAACCCAAGGTGCTCGTCCAGGGCAAAAAGCTCAGATGGAGCAAGGTTAGGGCTCCCTACCTCCAGCCTCCTAATTCCATGTCATGCCTCTGTTCCCCCTCAACGACTCCCCAAAACACAAATAAAAATTAAAATGAAGAAAAGATAAATGGCCCTCCCCTCATTTTGAGGACCCTCCTGAGTTTGCTGTTGGTTTAAATGACTTTATCCCACTCTGTACATGTTCATGGCACCACCAGAAGTGTCTGTCCCTTACCTGGATGACAGTGGGGAGAACCAGCTCTGGGAAGCCAATGCTGTGGGCTTGGCCATGGAGATATTCCAGCAGCAGGTCATAGAGCTGGTCAATGAGTCCATCCTGAGCAGGAGAAACACAAATCAAGAGACTGGATCCGAGCTAAACCCTACAGGTCCCCCACAGCAACTAAACCCAGGGATTTCCCAGGCTGGCAAAGGAGTCCCCAGCCTTTTGGAGAGGACACAGAGCACGTTCCTCGTGCTCTGCTGGTCACAGGGAGCCCAGCCCTGCTGGAGGCTGAGGTCCCACTCACTCTGAAGGCCTTTTCCTGCAGGTTGGCATTGGAGAGCTTCAGGATCACGGCGAAGTTGATGGGCTTGGAACTCATCCGTCCTGGCTTCTTGTTGAAATCCACTTGCTGGAAAACCTGGGAGAGGAAAACAGAAAGAGTGTGAAGGTGATCACAGCACAAAGCAACCACCCAACGACTCTGCTAAGAGCACAAAGTTGGTGGCAGAGCCAGCAACCCCCTAAATATCCCAGCCAGGATATTTAGGAATATCCAGGGAGGGAGCAAACACCAACCACGGCTGGAGCTGTAGAGACCTGGGTGGGACATGTGCTGCAGAAGTGTAAGAGGAAAACAACCCAACCAAGAGGACAAGAAACTGAGGTTTGTTTCTCCTTCTCATGGTCAGAGGTTGGACCTCAAAGCTGGAGAGGGTTTGAGAGCTGTCCCTGAAGGTGAGGATTTTCCAGGCAAGACTAAGTGATGCTTACACCACATTCACCATTGTCACTGAAACAATTGTGCCAGGGAGCCCTGCTCAAACCACTGGGTATGAGCCAGATTTCCAGGGATCCCCACCAGAGGATCCCAGGGGAGGCTTTAATGGCAATAGGAGCTCATTTAAACAAAAAGAAAAGCCACCAACTGGTAACATTTGCACACCTGATACACCCCAGAGGGCTGAGGAGCATCTCCTCCCACCCACGCTCTGGAGCACCTCAACAGCAGCCACAGCTCCTCCCTCCCTGTGCCCAAACACTCTGAAATTGCCCTCCTGAGCAGGAAATCGTTTCTCTTCCCCCTGTGCAGCAGCAGCACATCCATCATCAGCCCCTCAGCGAGGTGGGGATGTGGCCCAGGGGCTCCTGGGGGGGAGCAGGACAGAGGGGGCTCCTGGGGTCACAGCAGTGCCCCTGGGCTGCAGGAGCACGGAGACTGCTATTGATTCCTTACATTTTATTTGTCAATCCAGGTTATTTGGAAGGGAGGGACAAGTGTGGGGGCTTGTGCAAACAAAGAGCCCTTGCCTGGGGAATCGATGCCATAAACCTCGTTATGCACAGTTATTTCTTTGGCCCAAACAGAGCTATTGATCCCCCCAGGTCACAGAACATGAAAGGCCTCGGGGCTCCCTGGGATCCTCCCACGCCTCCAGGCAGGCAGGGGAGTGCAGCCAGAGGCTTTGGAACTCGCCCAGGAGGTGGCAGGGAGCTGGTCAGGGCCTTTGGGAAGGGCAGGAAGCGTGGTTCCCATCCTAAGGGCTGGCAGCCAGGCTGAGGGGGAGTGTGACTGATGTCTAGGAATCCTGGGCTGGGTGGGAAGGGGATGATGAGGGACCACAAAACGTCACAAGCCAACAGTGTGGCTGGAGGGATAACCACTGGCAGACAGAGGGAAGGACAGGGCAGCACAGGCGGGAAGGAGAGGGATTTCTGGCACTGCCAAGCTCCAATTTCCACGTGGGGAGCGGGAAGGGAGCTGGGATACACGGTTCCCACTGCCAGAGTGAGGATCAGCTCTGCACCACAGCCCTCCCAGTGCATCACCCCATCCATCCCCTCCTCTTCCTGCTCTCAGGCTCTGGAAAAAGCCCCTGGCATCTGCTTTGATCCTCACAGCAGCTCCCACTGCTGGGCCAGCCTGCAGCTTCCTCCAGCTCTGTCTCTCACTCCCCACCTCACTGAGGGCAGGGCTGAGGAAATCTCATTAAACTGCTCCAGCAAAGTCCAATTTTATTGCCAAGCTCAGCCAAAGTGCCCAATTTTCTGCAGAAGCTGGCTGGAGTCCCAGAAGAGCTGAGGCTGGAAGGGACCCCTGCAAGTCACCTCCAACAGGTCCCTCAGCCCTGTGCACTCAAATATTTTGAGGATCTCTGAGGACAGAGCCTCCCTCATCTATCCAAACAATCTGTTCCAGCCTGGCCATGTCAAATCCTTGGGGAATTTCTTGGATTTTTGGTTTCTGTGTATTTTTTTCCCCTAAAGTTGAAGTGGGACCTGCTGTATTTCACTTTCCAAGTGCTGCAGGACACTGATCTGGTGCATCAACAGCTTCAAAACCTGCAGTTTCAGAGCAGTGGAGGGAGGAGAATGAGGGAAAGGGCAGGAGAGGCTTCACTTGGTGCAGTGGTTCTGTCCTCAAGTTCCTGCTTTTCCTCTCTGTGTAAGGCAGACACAGAGCCCAGCTTTGCAGGAAGCACCAGGGTGCTCAGGGAGAACAATGGAGGTGCTCACATGCTGGGTGGGAACACCTGAGGGTGGGAGTTGGGAACACCTGAGGGTGATCAGGGTGCCCTGAGGGTGATCAGGGTGCTGAGTGAGAACACCTGAGGGTGATCAGGGTGCCCTGAGGGTGATCAGGGTGCTGAGTGAGAACACCTGAGGGTGATCAGGTGGAGTGGGAACACCTGGCTGGGGCCTGACACTCAGACAGGGACAAGGGGTCAGGCCCAGAATGCAAAGAGGGGGAAAGCTCTGAGTTTTCTCTCTTACAGGACTAAAAAGCAAAGAGAATCCTGCCCCTGAGCTCTGCTGCCCCAGAGGGGAGATGCCTCTGTGCCAAACTCGGGCTGGCAGGGTTTCAGACATGCAGGAGCAAGAGGCAGGAAGCAGGGGAATGACAAAGGCACCCAGGCCAGGGAGCAGGAGGTTTATAAACATTCCACAGGCCGAGGATGTGGTTTGCAAGGGACCTTTACAACAACCCCAAACCACAAAAGCCTTTGCTTCAACAGAACTTGATTAGGAGTGAGCCTGGCTGAGCCAGGCACATATTCCAGCAGTGTGTCCCTCCTCCTCAGGGGCCAGCCTCATGCCAAGCTCAATTCCTCACAGATATCTTCCCAAATATTCTTTGTCTAATTCTTGAAGTGTTTAGGTTTTTTTGTTTTCTTCCATTTCCCATTGTCTGCCTTTAGGAACAACTCTGCCTTCAGCAAGACATGATCACATCAGCAGGATGGAGCCTGGGGAATTCAGAGCTGAGGCTCTCAATTTCTCTAGCAACCCTTTCACAGCTCAACCCCCTGGAACTGCACCTCTGCACCCAGCTGGTCTCAGACACAGCTCACAGAGCTGAATCCTATTTTCTCACCAAGTCTGGTGCTGCTTGCCAAGGAGTTTTGGGAGTGAGCAAAGTGGGAACCCTTGGGAGCTGCTGGAGGGTGGGTGAGTGTGTTCAGCAGGGAGCACCCACCTCGAGGATGAATGGCAGCACTGGGATGAAGGTCCTGGTGCTCTCTGACAGCAGGGTCAGGGCACGGATGCAGTGCATGCGCAGGGGGTAGAACCGGGATGTTGGCACCAGCCTGGGCAGGAAAAACAAGAGAAAATAAATGAGATTAGGCCAAATGTACAGAGAAACTGCACCTGCAGCCCTCAGAGAGCGTTTCCTGCTCTGCTGAAGACATCCAGCTTCAGCACTGCACAGCAACCTGGGCTGCTGAAGCCACCCCATGGCTGGAAGTGAAATTCCCACGTTAAATCCGTAACCCCGAGACACAAATTCCTCCTGGCACAGATGCTCTGCAGTGATGCTGAACTCTTCCAGCTCTGCCCCTCCAGCACAGGCAGGAGGAGTGCAAGGAGAAGTGGCAGGGACAGCAGTAAAATAAATCAAAATTGAGTAAACAAGTAAAATAAAAGGAGCCCTAAAGCGCTGAGTGTGGCCAAGAAAGGAGCTCTGCCAGCAAAGCAGAGCAGGGTGAGGTTCCTCACTCACCTCAGGATTTGTCCCCAGAGTCCCTGCTGCCACCTGGACAGGGACACTCTGAGGGTGGAAGGTCACTGAGGCAGGAGCTGGACATCTCAACAGCCCTGACTGACTTGCACCCACATTTCAAATAATTAAGGTAATTAAGACAAAAGTTGAGCCAAGTCTCTGTCAGGCTGGGATTGAGCAGAATCAGCTCCCCCAGGAGCAGAGAATGGAGAGCAACCCCAGGCCTCATTTCTGTCCCTCTCTGAAGCCCCTCACTCAATGACCAGCACTTGAAGTCAAGGAAGCCTCCAGCATTAAAAATTTTATGTTTTTCCACCACAGCTCATAGGTGACAGACCCGAGGTGATAAATGAACCCCTCCCTCCCCAAAGGACTTGCTGAGCAATCCAGGAGAGCCCACAAAATAAAAATGTTTGACCAGGCACCATAAATCAACTGCATCCCCCCTCCAAATAGTGAAATAATTATCACTGGATCCATTATAGAAATAAATCTGCTCTGCACCCCTGCTCTGGCACCTCTGGAGATGACGAAAGCCATTCTCAGGAATTAATTGATCGAGGAATAAAGCTGTTAAGTGTATGGATTTACTGTAAACCAAGCCCATTAATTTCAGAGTGCGTGGCCACACCACAGCCTGCTCCACATCCCGGGGCTGGATGCACAGGGAATGCCAAACACAGCCAGGAGCAGCTCTGCTGAGGGAGCTCTGAGTGCCCAGTCCCTCCAGGGGGGCAAAGTGACTCCTTTCACCTCAGGGGAGTCCCCAGTGCCTTCCCAGCACCTGGAATGGCTCCTGTCCTTGTGCCAGGCTCTGGGGTTGGGAACAGCCCATCCTGTCTCAGCCCTGGGGAGCAGAGGGAGAGGAAGGGAGAGAGAGAATTCCTCTCAGCTTCAGCCCCTGCTCCAGGCCACCCTGGCCCTGCTCAGGGACACCCAGGCTGGCCCTGCTCTCTTCCCTGCAATGCTGAGAGGCTGGGATGGCACAGACACCAAAAATCCTCATCTCACCACACACCAGGGAACAGCTTCGTTTCTACAGCTCAGACTGGGAGCAGGGCAGGAATCCCAGCAGGCAAAGGCAGGAAAAGTTTATGGAACAAAGGGACACGGGAACAGGAGCTTCTGCTGCTGAAACAACCATCGATGTGGAGAGCACAGGGAGCCAGAGCAGGAGCTCGGGGAGGATGGAGCAGCTCCGGGGGACAGAGGGACACGTGGGCACCGTCCTTGTGCTGGAGCCAGGCGCCACCTCCTGGCAGGGGGGACAGCAGGGAACGGGACTCTCCCCCCCCATCCCTCGGGATCAATCCCGGCGGGAGCAGAAGGCAGGGACTGCAGAGGTCACACTGCACTGCCCTGTCCCACGGAGCCACAGCATCCCCACACCTGCTCCTCTGTATCCCAGACACCTGGCTCGGAATGCAGGTGGGATCTGTTTGTTTTCCCAACCCTGGAATCACAGAATCATGGAATGGGTTGGGTTGGAAGGGACTTAAAGCTCACCCAGTGCCATGTCTGCCATGGGCAGGGACACCTCCCACCATCCCAGGGTGCTCCGAGCTCCATCCAGCCTGGCCTTGGGCACTTCCAGGGATGGGGGAGCCACAATTTCTCTGGGAAATCCATTCCAGGGCCTCCCCACCCTTAGGAGGAGGAATTTTTTCCTGCTATCTCATCTGAACCCACCCTCTCTCAGTCTGAAGCCATTCCATCTTACCCTGTCCCTCCATCCCTTGGAAACCCTCTCTCCCCATCTTTCTTGTAGCTCCTGGAAGGCCACAGTGAGGTCACCCCAAACCTCCAAAGCCTCATCAGGCAGGACCTGCAGCTGATGCTGCTAAAAATCCTGCTGAGACTCAGCCCCTTCCCCTCTCCTGGGCCCCAGACCCCTGACTCATCTGCTGGACAGGTAGAAAGCTGCCTGGATGCATCCCCAGGCTGCTGAAGTTGCCCAGGAGCAGGGGGATGGGAGGAGGGATGGGAGGAGAGATGTTTGCAGCCTCTTATCTGATCGTTTAAATCTGCTTATCTTCACCACCGCTGGGGAGTTCTCCCAGACCCCGTTCTAAAGCTGAGAATCTGGTTAGCAGAGCTAACAGGATTTGGGAGATCACCAGAGATCCCAAAATTCCCTCAATGCTCGTTATTAACAGCCACCTCAGAGCACAAACACTTCATCCTTAAACTGGAGGGAGGAGGGAGTTCTCAGCAGACGTCCTGAAAACAACAACAGTGTCCCACTTCTCCAACTCCCAACAATCAGGCGCCAAAAATGCAGCTCCTGAATGTATTTACAGAGCTGCAGATGAGGATTTTCTGAAGCAAGGCAGATCATTTTCCTTGCAGTTACAAGGATAATCTGCCCAGGTTATTCAGACTGAGATTTTGCTTATACAAAGAGGGAAGAATAATCCACACCACAACTCTGTCACCTCCTGTGATGTGCTCACACACATCTTGGGCTGGAATAGTTCACTCAAGAGCAGCTTTGAGATCATCCAGGGTTAAATCCAAATCACAGAACTGTAAAATAACCTTATGAACAGAAGCAGAGCAAGAAGAATTAAGAATTCTACTCACTTGATACAGCCAATAATGACCTGAGTCAAGGGGTAGATCAGGGGCTCCATGACCTCACTGGGGTGGATGGTGCTGAGCACTCGACACCAGAAGTACAGGCAGTGGATGTACTGCCAGTTGTAGACTGACTGGAAGTTCTCCTGCAGGAAAGGGGGGAAAAAATAAGGGCAGGAACTTGAAAATGTGGCATTTGATAGGTGCTCACTCTGCTTCCTCTCCAGGCTCACTTTATCCAGGACACTGCAGTGCCCAGCACTGGAGCTGCCATTCCCAGGGCAGCAAATTCCCTGGGTACCAGGCAGAAGGAAATAATGGGAATAAAACCAGCCTGGTGCTGCTCAGGTGTGGCTGCTGGGAGAAGGACCAGTTCCCAGCCTCACAGCAGGCACTGGGATGTGGCCAAGCACAGGAAATCCTGAGCTCATCACTGGAGCAAACCACCAGCCCAGCACTTGTGGTAAGACAGCCCCCAGGACAGCTCCACTGGCTGTAACTGCAGGGGAACAGTGACAGGCAGCAGAGCAGAGAGCAAAGCACCAAAACCACTGCACCACCAGTGCCAGCAGTGCCAGGGACCCCAGCCTGGCCCAGCAGCACGGCCAGGAGTGCCCCAAAGCCTGCACCAGGCCAGGACATTGCTTTCCAGACTCTGGGCAGGTGCTGCAGCAGCTCTTAGTGCCAGGTGAAATAAAAGCCCAGCCAGAGCAGGAGCCACAGAAGGAAACCCTTCCCAAAAAGTTCTGTAGCCCCACAGGTATTACTCAAACCCACAGGAGACACTCACAAGGTGCCTCAGCCCCCACTTGTGGTTTTCTCCAGGCTTTCAAGGCCCAGCTCATCTCCTCTGCATGGAAAAGCAGGATGCACAAGTCCTGAGCCAGGGACAGAATCCTTTAACTGCAGCCACTGGGCCAAACCTTGCAGCAGGGCCTTAAGCCACGCCACAGCTGGGCAGGGCAGAGCTGTGCCAGCTCTCCCCAGGCCACTGAGATGTACCAAAAAGCTTTTCTCAGCTTCTCCTGCACAGGAGCAGACGAGCAATCTGCTCTGGTAATCACCTTCCAGCACCACCCCCTGCCCTGTTTAAACAGGCTTAGTGCTTGCAGGACGTTTTGGTGGTGCCATTCCCATGTGAAGTTCCACAACCCTCCCCAGCTGTGCAACCAAGTGGATTTACTCCTTGTCTGGGCCACGATGGAGGGTGTAAGGAGCCAGTGCAATCCAATTAGGGGATATGCAGCCCAGACTTCATTTATCTCTGCTTATTTATCCCCGTGTCTGACCAGCCAGGAGATTTAGCTGGGCACCAAACCCTGCCCTGTTTGGGGGCAGCTGAGCAATTAATCTGTGGGGTCTGTTTTGCTAAACAGGCCTAAATCCAGGATTAGCAATCTGACTGAGATTTCCCAGGTCAGACTGGAGGGGGCTGAAAGCAGGGCTCGCTCCCCAAAGGTCTGAGCTGCTTTGTTCAAGTTAAGTCCTTTAAATAGCACGGACTTTGCTGGGGAGATGCAACACCCCAGGGTGGCTCCTAAGCTGCTTTACCTTCAGGTTTTGTAACAGAGGCTGCAAACAGCAGCTGCAGAACAGAAAAAAAAGGGTGCCCAGGATGGAAAGTGCAGCACAAAGCCTTGCAGGTGGACAGAGAAAAGCAACTCCCACCCTGCAAGGAGGGTTTGGGTTCAAAGGGACCTTAAAGAGCATCCATGGGCAGGGACACCTTCCACCATCCCAGGCTGCTCCCAGCTCCATCCAACTGGCCTTGGACACTTCCAGGGATGGGGGAGCCACAATTTCTCTGTGCCAAGGCCTCCCCACCCTCACAGAAGGAAGAATTTTCCCCTGATATCCAGCCTAACCGTCTTGTCAGTGTGGATCCATTCCCCCTCATCCCACCACTCCAAACCTTTGGAAATAACTGGACAGAGACTTCCTTTCAGGAGCTGTGAGGCCACAATCAGGTCAGAAAAGCTTCAATTTCTTCTCCTTCCTGGCTGAAATTTTGGCACAGACAACTCCCTGGACAACAGGTCAGACACCACCAGAGCCTCAAGCAGTGACTGCAATTCCTCCTCTCTCTCTCCACAGGAGATGTGGCCAAGCACAGGAAATCCTGAGCTCACCACTGCAGCAAATCACTTTACTTTTGGGTCAGGACAGCCTCCTAGGAGGGGAGAGGGAGGGAAAACCCCTTCCCCAGCAGGGCCAGGTGCCCACCTTCTTCCTGAGGGTCATGGCACTGCGCAGGTGGATGGCCAGCTGGCGGATGTAGATGAAGGTGTGCTGGTAGGAGGTGTGAGTGTCCAGGGCAAACATCTCTGTCAGGGTGCGCTGCATGAAGTTGATCATGGGCAGCACGTTGGGGGAGGTGAACCTGGAGTTCTTCACAAAGGCAATGTACATTTGCTGTCAGGGGAAAAGGGCAAGAAAACACCATGTAAAATAAACCAAAAAACTGTCCTCACGCCCCTCTGCCCCTCCCAGGAAAGCACCAGGTAGAATAAACCAAAAACTGTCCTCTTGCCCCTCTGCCCCTCCCAGCAGTGTGTCCAAACCCAGGGTGGAAGTGTGGTTTTTATCCCAAAAAGGAATGGTCCAGCCTGCTCTTTTCTCCAGGAGTGTGTTTGCATTGGAGATGTCCCCACCACTGCCTGTCAGCAAGAGGACAAGGCTGCAGGAGGGTCTGAGCCACACGTGGGGATGGCTGGGCACAGCTCTCCTGCTCAGGTGCCACCCTGACAGGAGAACACACCTGGGAACTCAGCTGGAAGGTGAGAGAACTCAGGAGGATGTCAGCCCTCAGGAAATCTGGGAGCTGAGTATTCACCAAGAACCAGAGACCTCCCCTGCTCAGTGTCTGTGTCCCCAGCAGGAAGGGCAGCAGTGGGAAGCAGGAATCACCCTGACCTAGGAGAACTTCTGCCCTGTTTGCTGCTCTGGAGGCTGCCACATCTCCTCCAGCACCTGCTCCTCCTGCAGCTCGAGGAGGAAAAGGTGCAGACTGCAGCAAGAGCCACTCACCTTGAGCAGGGGGCTGAGGTAAACCTCCTTCTTGTGCCTACAGATCTTGTTCAGCACCAGGAAGGCCAGGACCCTGACTGTCTCCTCCCCTGTGCTCCACAGAGTGATGGTTTGCTGGGGTCAAACAGAAACGGGTGAGAGAAGGCACAAAGAGCTCCCTGCTGCTGACAGACAGGCCTGAACCTCCCTCCTCCCCTGCAAGAGGGCAGCCAGGAGGCAGGTGACACAAAGGTGACACAAAGGTGCTGTCACAGGGTCAGTCACCAGCAGCCCTTCTGTCCTCACAGCCTCACTGGGACACCAACCACAGGCAAGGCTGATGTTTCCATGACCAATAAAGGAACCTGTCCAAAACCAGCATCTCTAAAAATCACACCCATTTTTAGCTCTGTGCCTGAATTTCAACTCTCCTGAGACTCCATCTCCCCCAGAAGATGCTGGCCCTGTCAGGAAGCACTGTCCCCCCCAAAACCAGCCACCTCCCCTGCATTAATGAGCTGCACAGCACAGAGAGAGCTCACTGCAGGGCTGGAAAAGCCTCCTCAGAACCCCTGCAGCAGCACCTTCAGCTGAGAGGTGTTCCAGCCTCCCAGCCTCGAGTCATCTCCACCATCAGGGGCTCCCCTGCCTCCTCCCAGAGCTGCCTTGCAGTTCCCACTCAGCAGCCCCTGCTGCCCTCTGTGTCTCCTCCACGCCTCCTGTGTTGCTGGTAACGCTCAGCAGTTGTGACTGAGCTGCCACAGAAATATTCCACCCCCAGCTCCCTGAGTGGAGAGGCAGCACAGACATTCCCAGAGCCTGGCAGCAATTCCTCCATCTGGGAGGAGGAAGCAGCTTCCCAAAACACCTCCCTGCCACTTCCCTGGGGAGCAGCAGCTACAAACAGAGCCACCCACCCGCTCACCTCAGCCTGGCATCACCTCGTGGCACCTGCAGAGAGGCAGGAATCCTCTCCAGGAACAGCAGCAAAGCCAGGGAACACTACCAGAGACTGAACTGCCAGGGGGTCCAGCCCAAACACCACAAAAGGCTCAGCTGAAGGGGGGAAAAGCACCTCAGATGTGCCAGTGACACACCCCAGCACACTCCCTTACCTTGAGGAGGGCCCGGCACTGCTTTGGGAAGGACAGGTAATATGGAACTATGGAGTTCACGTGCTGCAGGACTGCTGCACCCACTGAGGCCTCTGTCAGGCAGGACAGCAGCTGTGGAGCAGAGCAGAAGAGCCCCAGTCAGCAGGCAGGGCTCCTCAGCCCTCCCTGGGCGGGTTCCAAACGCTCCTGGGTCAGGAAGGGGCTCACACAAAGCCCAGGGGCTGGGCTGGGGGAGCACACAGGGCAGGTGAGAGCTGCCCTGCAGCTCCAGCAGCCTGCAGCTGCATGGTGCATGGCCCCTGAGCTCACCCCTAGAGCCTCCCTCGTGGGCACTGCACAATCTCTCTGTGTGGGCAGGGCAGGACACCTGAGAGGGGACAGGGCTGTGAGCCAAGTGTCACCTCACTGCAAAGGGCCCAACCCACCCCCAGCCTGCACAAGGAAACACCACCCCAGCTGGCTGGCAACAGCTGCCTTTCCCCAGGATCTCGGAGTTCCTGGGAAGCTGGAATGCTCTGGGTGTCAGAAGGTCAACCCTCCCTCAAGGAAGGGCTCAGACAAGACATGAAGAACCAGGATCTTGGTGTCTGCAGCCTGTTCAGCTCAGCTCTCTGCAGCCAAACCCAAGGCAAGGTGAGCTCCAGGTGGTTTGGAGCCTGATGCAGCCCCAGCTGGCATTTTGTCCACATTTAATTTGCCTCCTTGCTCTGCAAAGATTCTGGGCTGAGCAGACTTTGCCAAGTCCCTCTCACACCAAAAAGAGAAGATTTGATTCAGAAATTGTGCCAGAAAATCCCCTGTGGTGAAGGCTGGGCCTGAGGGCTCTCAGGAGCCAGCCCAGGAGCAGGGATTGCTCCCAGGGACTGCATTCCCAGCTTTTCCTGCTCTGCAATTCTCTGCTGCTGGAGAGAGGGGAAAAAAAAAGCAAAAAAAAAGCTCTCTAATCAAATTGCTCTTTCTGCTAAGTCATTGTGCCAGCTCCCAGCTAAGGGACAGCAGCACTTGGGCTGTCTCTCCTGGTATCCCTTCCTCAGCTGCTGAAAAATCAGTATTTCAGTGTTGGTTTGGTTCTAATGGTCTAATCTGGGGATGCACAATGAAGCAATCTCAAAATAAAAATAAAAAAAATGAAGTGAGGGCAGGAGTTTCCTTCAGAGAGAATCCACAAATTGTCTCTGGAACAGCAGAGATCAATCCTGGATGGCTGGGATGGAACATTCCCATAGTCAGAGATGTCACAGGTGAGGTTAGCAACAGAGCATCTCAGGGTTTACCTCGAGTGGAGAGATCACAGCAGCAAACAATGAATTAATGATGCACAGTGCAGGAGCACAGACTGCAAACTACTTTAAAGCCTATTAAATATTAATCTGCCAGACAAATTAAAACAGACAGAGCTGCCAGAATGTTAATTCAACCCTTCTTTACTGCCTTACCTATTTTGACCCAAGCATCCTCTGAACCTCCAAGTTGTTAATTAGACCAAATAATTGCAAAACAAGACAGGGAAACGATGAACACAAATCTCAGAGGGGCAAAGCCCATCCTGCCTCACTCCAAAATATCCTCAATAGCCCAGCAAGGCACAGACTGACCCCAAAACCAGGATATGATGGTATTTCTTACTTGTATGGTACAGCCAAGATAAACTTTGATGTCCAGTCGTAGCTTTCCCCAGAGGGGGCTGGTGGAAGGGAGAACCATTCTGGAAAGGAGCAAGACTTGAGTTTAGCTTTAAAAAAAAACCCAAAAAATCAGATTTCAGCAGCAAAATGAGCAGTGAGATCAATTCCTTGCAACAACTGCGTGCAAAGCATGAACTGCTGGGTGAACTGGGGTCACACACTGGTGACACTGCAGAAAGGTTGGTCCCTTCCAAGGAAAACCAACCTCCAGTGCCTGAAGTGTCCTCTGAGTGCAAGCACAGGCAGCTCCAGACCTTCCTGAAGCCACACACCCTCTGCAAACACCTGGAGCTTGAAATTACAGGGGACACACTTTGGGGGAAGCAAAGAAGAACCCTGTGAGCATCACCAGTGCCTGGGAAGAGCTGGCACCTCCTTCCCAGGTGCAAAGCCAGCTCTGGAATTCCCCACCTGCTTCCCTGAAGGTCTGAAATGCCCCCAGACTTACTTGAGTTTGTTCTTGGGGGCTTTGGGGAGCAGCAGCTTGTGCAGGTGGTGGAAGAGGTCCCGGATGCAGAAGGACACCAGGGCATTGAACACTGGGTATAAAACAAGGCAGGAAAGCATTTGTAAGTGATTTCCCACCTGTTCCTGGCTTTCCAAGTGTGCAAAGAGGTCCCTGAGGAACTGAAGGCAGTGATTTCCACGGCAGAACTCCTGCATTTCCTTCTAGAACCCCCCAGTTTGCCTTAGACCAGAATTTTTTCTCTAAGATTAGAAGGCACAGGGGTCACCTCTCCAGGCTAACAGCACCAAGAACCCACCCTGGAAAGAAAAGACCCCAGTGCACAGAGCAGCAGCACAGCAAGAGAAGCCCCTGGATGAGGTGAAAGGATAAATTAACTCCTCCCAGTGCTCATCTCCCCCCCCCAAAATGATTTCCCTTCCCTCACCTGCAGTGTCAGTCACCTGGAACTTGCTGGGGTCACCACCACTGTCCCCTTTGGTGGTGGCCACAGCTGCCTTGTAGGCTTGGGTGATTTCATGGAAGAGTTTTGGGGTCAGGTTCCTCTGGGGAAAGAAGAAAAGGGGTTGCTGAGAAGTAAAGGATCCTCTGTGACTCTGAAGCTCTTGCCTGGGACAGGAGTACTGGAATTCACTGGAAGTTTGATGGCAAGAAAAGCTCCATCCTCTAACGTGGATCAGGACAGAGTCAACAACCCCAGCGACCTCCACCCACCCTAAAATTGGCTTTTAATTGCTGAGGCTTGAGAAGGAATTAATCAGCTGCAATTTGGAGCTTCCTCCCCTTTAGTTATTCCATCACTGCTTAAAATATGAATGAGAAAGCTCCTGGAGCTGCCAGAGGCTGAGAAATCCAAACTGGATCATTCTGGCCCCTTGTGAGCCACGTTTCTGCAGCTTCCCCCTCAGATGGAAGGGAGCACCTGGGTGTGGCAGGCCAGGAGAGACGGCAGAGTCGTGCTGAGGGCACTGGGGCACCAACTTTGTGACAGATCAACAAATCCTTCTCCAGCCATGAGGAGAGCTCTGCAGGGCTTTGGGCTCCAACTCCTGCTCACCTGGGCAGCTTTCTTCCACTCTTCCACCATTTTCAAGCTCACGTGGATGAAGGAAACCTTCTTCTTTTTGACTTTTTCCTGTTCCTCGTCTTCATCATCGTCATCTTCATCACTGGCTTCCTACAGAGAGCAGCAGGAGCACTGAGGAAAGGTTTCCACACCTCCTGCCTGGCCACAGCTCTTTTGCTGAGCAGCTGAGGAGGAGGAAGGTGGGCAGGGCTGACTTTATTAATGCTGATCCCAGCACTCTGTGGAAAGCAGGAGTGTTCTACATGGGATATTGGCAATAAATTCCTCCCTGGGAGGGTGGGGAGGCTCTGGAATGGATTTCCCAGAGAAGCTCTGGCTGCTCCACCCCTGGAGGTGCCCAAGGTTGGGATGGAGCTGGGGGCAGCCTGGCACTGCTGACTTTATTAATGCTGATCTCAGCACCACGGAAAGCAGAGTGGGGATATTGGGAATAAATCCCTCCCTGGGAGGGTGGGGAGGCTCTGGAATGGATTTCCCAGAGAAGCTCTGGCTGCTCCACCCCTGGAGGTGCCCAAGGCCAGGCTGGGATGGAGCTGGGAGCAGCCTGGGCTGGTGGAAGGTGCTGGGGCTGGAACTGGATGAGTTTTAAGGTCCCTTCCAACCCCAGCCCGGGGCTGGCACTGGAACACAAACCCTCCCCATGGAACTGAGTGGCCTGAGCCCAGCAGGCCCAGGTACCTCGAGCGTCTCAGGGGGCCTGTGCAGAGTCTCCTCCTCCTCAGAGCTGTCTGAGGCATCAAAATCCAGCAGCTTGCGGTCGTTCTCCTCCAAAAACTTATAGAACTCGGGGTCTCTGTCCTTCAGCCTGGAGAGCTGGTCTTTGTGCTCAGATGCCTTTCCCTTCTTCCTGCTGGGGGGGAATTAATTGTTTATTCACAGCCCAAAGTGCTGCTGCTGCAAGAAAAACGTTTCACTGATCACTAAGGAATCTTGGCAGCAGGATACAGGATACTGGGATGGATGAAAACAGCTGGAAAGACCAGAGATTTGTGTCTCAGTTCCTCAGAACTGCTGCAGGGATGGGGAGTGCAGCATCTCTCTGCACAGCCCCTTCCAGAGCACCCTTTCCATGGAGAAATTCCCTCTGATGTCCAACCTGAACATCCCCCGGGGCAACTGAGCCCTTTCCCTCTCCTGCCTGGGGCTGCCCGCTCCCCTCAGGGACTTGTGGAGAGCCAGAAGGTCCGTCCTGAGCTCCTTTTCTCCGGGCTCAGCCTCGCCCAGCCCTCACCTGCCCGGCCGTGCCTGCAGCCCCTGGGTCGCCTTCCCGCTCGGCCGCCGCCGCCTCGCAGCGCTGCTGAGGGTGCCTTCCTCCTCCTCCTCCTCCTCATCCTCCTCATCCTCCTCCCAGCCGCCGTCGTGCTCCGAGTCCGAGCCGGCAGCGAGGA
>VZRX01011096.1:3463-67869 GCA_013398075.1 Notiomystis cincta
CCTGGCTCTGGGCTCTCCTGGCTCTGGGCTCTCCTGGCTCTGAGCACTCCTGGCTCTGGACACACCTGGCTCTGAGCACTCCTGGCTCTGGGCTCTCCTGGCTCTGGGCTCTCCTGGCTCTGAGCACTCCTGGCTCTGGACACACCTGGCTCTGAGCACTCCTGGCTCTGGGCTCTCCTGGCTCTGGGCTCTCCTGGCTCTGAGCACTCCTGGCTCTGGACACACCTGGCTCTGAGCACTCCTGGCTCTGGGCTCTCCTGGCTCTGGGCTCTCCTGGCTCTGAGCACTCCTGGCTCTGGACACACCTGGCTCTGAGCACTCCTGGCTCTGGGCTCTCCTGGCTCTGGGCTCTCCTGGCTCTGAGCACTCCTGGCTCTGGACACACCTGGCTCTGAGCACTCCTGGCTCTGGGCACTCCTGGCTCTGGGCTCTCCTGGCTCTGAGCACTCCTGGCTCTGGACACTCCTGGCTCTGGGCACTCCTGGCTCTGAGCTCTCCTGGCTCTGAGCACTCCTGGCTCTGGACACACCTGGCTCTGGACATTCCTGGCTCTGGACACTCCTGCCTCTGGGCACTCCTGGCTCTGCGCTCTCCTGGCTCTGAGCACTCCTGGCTCTGGACACACCTGGCTCTGAGCACTCCTGGCTCTGGGCTCTCCTGGCTCTGGGCACTCCTGGCTCTGGGCTCTCCTGGCTCTGGGCACGTCGCTGCCCTGTGGATGCCCTGCCGGCCGCGGGGCTCCGCTTGCCTTGGGGAGTTGGGAATTCTCGTTCCTGGCAGTACTGCTCCTCCTGCCCTCTCTGTGTCCAAGGCACTGCCTTTGTTGGGGAGAGCGAACGTCCAGGGGTCCCTGGCGGTTCCCGGCCTGTGTGTCCGAGCACCTCCATCCCCGCGGACACACCTCTGGAAGGAAAACGTGGATTGCAGCCTTCCCCTCACAAGGTGGCAGCATCACTTCGGGGAATAAAGCGCCTGCAGCCGCCAGGAGGCTCGGGCGGGCGGCTCTGCCTTGGCACACTGAGCTCAGCTCGGCCGGGTCAGCTGGGCTGCAGGTTCGTCAGGCTCGGCACAGGGCGGGTGTCGCTCCTTTGTGCAGGGTTTACCTGGGAATTGTGAACTGCATTGGAATTGCGAACTGTGTTGGAATTGTGAACTGTGTTGGAACTGTACTGGAATTGTATTGGAATTGTGAACTGTATTGGAACTGTATTGGAATTGTGAATTGCATTGAAATTGTGAACTGTATTGGAATTGTGAACTGCATTGGAATTGCATTGGAATTGTGAACTGCGTTGGAACTGTGTTGGAATTGTGAGTTGCACTGGAACTATGGCATTATTGTTGTGACTCCAGTTAACACCAAAGTTTCTTTCCTGAGATTTCTGCAGCAACATTTGATTGTTTCAAATGCACCAAGCAGAAACATCTTGCAGAAATTTGATTTCAGATCCACACATATTTCCCTCCATGTTCACTGAGTGGTTTTATTCATTCAGGGCTGGATCCTACTCTCCCTGAAGGCAATGGCTATGGCAGAATTTTAGGGTAAGGACACAGAAACAGCAGAAATGAAATGTCATTAAAGTGGGGGGTTTGATGGGGTTTTAAATATTTTCCCCTCCTTATATAAATAATCAGGAATGATGAAAGAGCTGCTGTTTGAACCATTAAAAACATTGACCTTCAGTTGCTCTGGGCAACACCTTTAGTTTATTTCAGGGCACTGATTGACTTCTAAAGGCATAAGGTCAAGTTTATTTCTGATTCTAAAAACAATTTGGCCTTACCCACTAGGAATAAAAAGCTTGGAAATACAGGAATCCTCACTGTGTTTTTTGGATGAAGCTGAGCTTCCCAACAATAGAGATACATTTTTTTGTTTGTTTTATTACCATTTTGGCTGTCATTTTGATTTTACAGCATGAGTTGTGAGCTGGAGAGTAATACTTTCTAATTCATATGGTTGTTTCATAACTTTCTTCAGATGTTCCACCAGCAAGACCATTTTATTTCTTACATCAGAAAAGCGTTTTTCATGACTGTTTGGAGAAATATCTCTTTTATTCTTACAGTAATGAAGGAGATGTACTTTGCTATCCTGGGTAGCACCTGTTATTATTTCAAGGAAATATTGGCTGGTGTGCAATAATACTTTAACAAGAAAATATTTACAGCCTTGTATTTTCATTTTCTTGAAAGTTTTTGTGCTGAGCACAAAAAAAAAAAATCTTACTTTTCTTTCAGTTTCTCAAGATCCTACACTGACAGGTGGTCACTTCTTGGACTAAGGCAGGTTTAGTCCCCAAGGACAACTTTCTACCAATAGCTCAAGGTGCTGGACTTAGTGCTCAGAGATACCAACATTCATGTGTTCAAACATTACCAAACTGAGCATTAATCTGCTCTTTGATGTACCCAGGGATTTTTATGGGTGCAGTTCTCACCTCCAGCAATTCACAGTGCAGCCTCCCAAACAGGAATTTGCCATTAGGATCAGTTGCTTTGGTGGCTTCCAACACATCTCCTGAAACTGCTGAAGGAAGAAAGCCATGGATGAAAATGATGATATTGGGGAAATGAAGCCAGTCCTTGGGTGATAATGAGGGCTGGATCCTGCTCTGTCCTTCTCAGCCAGCCTGGATTCTGAGGAAACAAGAAATGCACCTGACACCTTCACTGATTCAGAGATGTTTTAAGGACTGACCTGGAGCACAAGGCCAGCAGTGTGTGAGAGCCTCAGAAGCGCAGCTTCAACCAGTGGAGGTTGTTTTGCTGCTGCAGGTCAGCACTCCTCCCTCATTCCACCTCCCTTTGGTTAGGAGAGAGACAGAATCCAAGCTCCTGGGCACACAAAGCCTGTGATACTCTCCAGGAGCCTCCTCCCTCACTCAGCCTGGCACCAGGACAGGGCTGGCTTTCAGAGGACATGGAAAGGAGTTCTGCTCTGAAGAGCAAGATAATTCAAGGGCCAGCCTGTGGCAGAATACTGGGAGATTGTTTAAGGAAATGAAATAAGTGAGATTATTGGTGATGAAAGGGGCTATTGATCACATTCAAATCCAACTCACACTATTAAAAGTCAGAAGCTATTTCTTTACTAGGCTGTATGAAATTAATTTCTCTTCTTCCTTGTGGATGAGAATTCTGCCTGTAAGTGGCTGTCACTGGTTTAATCACAGTGATCCTATTTGTGGTCCTTTAACCCAGAAGTGTTGATGTTCATGTTTAAGTCAATTTATTTTTTCAGAAAGTATTTCAAATGGGTTTGGCTTTTCCTGTGTTTTTCAGGGCTAGTTGGAAGCACACTTGAAAGGCACAGGGGAATGAGGCACTTCCGACCTTTACAGTGGCACTTGGAAGGCAAATGCAAAACTTCCCAGCTTTTATCAGGTGTGTAAATTCCAGAAACATTTGTATCTACCTGACCCACAAACAAAGAGGATTATAAATAAGCCTGTCAGGGAAAGACCCTTGCAATGAATTGTCTCACAGGGAACAAAATTGAGATAAAACACCTGACAGTGTCTAACACTAAGAAAAGAATGTGCATCACAGAGTTCTGGGGCAGTCATTTCTTTGTTCCTTTCTCAAGCCCTGTGCAGGAGTGAAAGCTGAAAAGCAGCACTGGCTCAGAGAGTTTGCAGAAGGAGCAGCCAGAAGGGAAAAGGAGTTTGTGTCCTGCACTGCCAGTGCCACCATCACCAACAGCCAGCTATGGTGGGCAGGTGTGAGTGGAAGTTATGGGACCAAAAGGAGCTGTGGGCTCTGAAACTTCTCTGCAGGACACAGAGCTGTGCCTCAGGTGCAGGAGGGGTTTGGTAGTTCCAGTCTCAGAGGGGACAGGGAGATGTGCACAGGTGGTGTGTGTTGATGCTGCTGCCACAGCTGCCAGCAGCTTCTGGGTGAGTATCTGAGGTCAGACTGGAAGGACAATCAACTGAGAAACAGAAACCTTGACTGTGTTTTAAGAACAAGCACCAAGCTGCTGTGAGCCTAAAGCCTTTCTCTGTATTTTTTGGAAGGATTAAAGACTCCCCAGACCACCCAGGATGGGGAACAACCTGCAGTGTGCCAGGCCAGGGAGGGAGACACCTCTGATTTCCACCTTGACTTCAGGGGTCTGAGGGAGGCTGCTGCAGAGCATCTGGAGCCTGGCACGATGTGACAGTCTCTGTAACATCTCCAATCCCTGCCAAAAATGGGTCTGTGAAAGGTGTGGATGGGATTAGCTCAGGGATTGCTCGAGGAAACCCCCAACACCTTCTGCAGGGTATTTATTTGCATGTAATAACCTCAGATTCTGCCTTGATGCTCACACACCGAGTGAAGATTTACTAGCAGGGTGCTGACAAAAGGGGCTGGATGTTCATATGGAATAGAAAGTGGAGATTGTAACCATTTAACCTCCTGAGGATGGTTCCCATGTGTTTCCCATGCTAGTTCAGCTCTGAAATGTGCTGTTCAGTTATGTTATTCTGATTTGTTCTTTTGCAGGAGATGAAACACACCTTCTAACTGACCAAAATGCAGTGGTGGGACCAAAAACTCAACTTAGTTCTTTCAAATTTGTCTCAAAGAGGCTGCAGGCTGCATTCTGCCTTCCCAGCCCCCCCTGCCTTCTGCAAATCTTGTTGTCTAAGTGCAGCTGAGCAAGGCAGGATTTGATAAGCACTGGAAAGGAGCAGGGGAGGTGCTCTGAAGGAAATGCCACGTGCACTACAGAGTTCAGCTTCCTATCTGTGGAGAAGTAGCTTAACAAAGGCTGTGTGAGTGTTTCTGGTTTGCTTCAGAGCAGCTGCAGATGGGGCACCATCAAATAGATTGTTTAAACAGGCTGTAAAAGCAGCCTTGCTAAATCTGGGCAGTGTGATGATTCCAGTGAGTTATTTTGGGCAGGAAAGAAGGAAGATGGGACTTGGGATTGCACTGAGAACCAAATTTTCTCTTTATTTAGGGGACAGGAAATGAGAGGAACACTACAGCTGAGGGTAAAGCAGGATAAAACTGACCTCTCCAGGGAAAGGAATCAGGCTGATAGATGTGTCTGCCTGGCCTGGTAGAGAGGACATGATGGGAAAGTTTGGGGTTATTTGGGTTGGACTGGTGTCTGACCAAGGCCACAGTGAGGTTCTTGAGGAGGAAAGGGGGAGTTTTAACTCTTACATATCTTTTGTATATAACATTTTGTGCATTGCTTTTGAAATCCTGTTTCCAGAGAGCATTTTTAGTGTTGTCACCTTCTGTTTGGAAGCCATGTGTGAAATTTTGATAGTAATGAAATGCCTCTTGTTAATTTGAAAAACAGCAATAATAAAGTTTATAGATTTCCACTATTCCATGCTATTGACTGTGCTTAAACTAAACCATTAGTAAGGATGACAGAGCTGGGATCCTGTGTTTTCATGGCTGGTCCAGCACTGCTACTGAATTTGCAAACTAAAAACTGAAGTTTTGAAATTAACTTTGAAAGAGCAAAAGGCCAAAGAGCACAGGATTTGAAAAGGGATCTTGACAAATTCAAGGAAGGAGTTATATGACTCCTTGGGAGGTTCTTGAATATTTTAAATTGATTAGGAACCTTTTGGGTTTTATCAATTATCTTAGTTGAGGATTACCACCAATTACCTGAAGGATCAAAGAAAAGTTTTTTTTCTGTCTTTCCACCACACCTTCTATTTTTTTTTCATCATTACATTTGTTGGGTTGTTTGTTTGTCTGTTTCTTTGCAAGGAGCTACAGGTGGGAGTCTGAACACTGTTATTCCCATGGGAGATCTTAATGATCCTGTTGATGTTTTCCAGCCCTGCCTGGCAGTGCCCTCTGGGAGTAAGGAATTCTCTCCTCTCCCACCCTCTCATCCTTGTTTACCCTGGCAGAGGCTGTTGGGATCTTCATTTTTTCCAAGCTCTTCTGTTTTGGGGAGTAAAGTTCATTTCCTGGGCTGGGCTCAGCTGCTTCCCTGTGGCTCCTGAGTGTGAGACCCCAGTGCTGCTCAGTGTATTTACTCTTTATTCCTGTGGGATGTCTGAAGGGGTTTTATCTTTTATACTAAAGGTGCACATTACAGGCTACGAGTGTTTCAGCTGCTCTCTGTGTGTCTGGATAGAATGGGTGTGGTTTCTCTATTTTAATTTGGCAAATACTGAGCAGTTTGGGATTTCAGGGTGGTCCCCTCCCATCATTTACACCCCTGGTCTGCTGGAAATGTCTCTGCTGCACTGACACAAGCAGCTGCAGCAACGTGGTGCTTTAACCCTGAATTGAAGTTGGAATTTTGCTTTGAAAACTCGACCATTTTAGATCATTTCTTTGCTGTGCAACACTGTAGGCTGTACACTCTCAATCTGCTTCATTCATAGCACTGCACCAGCATAGAACCAAAGTGTTTGAAGTCTGATTTCTCAGTGAAGGATCTAGAGCTTTCAGAGGGAAAATAAAAAGAGGATCTGTGACCTTAGAACCATTGCCCCAAAGGTGTTGAAAATCTAATCATTCCAACATTTGTATTTTTCAACAAAATCAGAGCACTCCTAACCTTTCAAATACCCTTCCACATGACTTAGGAAGCAAATGTGCAAATGTGATGGCTTTGAGCTACTTGAATATTAATTGATTTTGAAATATGTTTCTATTGAGATGTTTGAACATCAGGGACAGTGAACATCACATGGTTGATAAGAAAGGCTCATTAGTTAAAGCAGAGTTTGTGTGGCTGCTGCTGAATGGCTCGAAGCCATATTAATTTGTTAATGGCCTGTCAGTACAAGTTAATTTTTGAGGTGTAAGGTGGTACTGGGGTGTTGGGTAGGAGCTTGCAGAGCACTGAGAGGGCAGTAGCAGCTCTGCCACTGTTGCTTCCTCCAAGCAGAGTGGAATTCAGGCAGAGATGGGGGAAAGCTGTGATTTTTTTGTGCTCCCCATTCAGCAGCTCTGTTTCTCTTCCTACACTTTAATTCATTCTCTCTATAAAAGTCATAAAAGGTGTGATCTGAGGAGCTTCCAAAGTGCAGCTGTGCTTGCTCAGGAGTGTGCTGAGCCATGGACAGGAGAGACCAGCTCTGTCACCCAGCTCTGGACAGGACCCCTGGGGGAATTTATTCACTCCTGGTGTGAAATCCTGGGGCTGCTCTGGCTCCCTGCAGCCACTCTGTGGGACCTGAGGAGCACCAGAGAGGTCTCAGCTCCCAAACAGCACTGAGAGGACGAGGCTCAGCTGGCCTCAGTGACTCTGGTGCTCAGGGGAATGGGCTCTGGGTGACTTGTTCACTAAAACCAATAAACACTGGCAAGTTTCCAGGCTCAGGACACGGGACAAAGCCAGTAGGAAGAGCCTGTGCTGCAGATGAGGTGGAATTGATCTCTCTGTAATGAAGTCAGAGTAATTGCTGTTGGAAGGGGTGCCTGGAGTCTGAGGATTGGATTAGCAAGCTCCTCTCTGAAGGGCTGTCAGATGAGGGGAGGGAACTGAAAATGTGACTGATGGCAGAGTGTGGGGGTGTGGCTGTCACTGGCCCAGAGGGACCACCTGAATGTGAAATATTTGTACACAGGGCACCTCAGAGCAGCAGTGCATTTGCAAGAGAAAACTATTGAATCCCATATCTGTTAGAGGAGTCAGACCATTGGTGGGCACCAGCAGGGAAGAGAGGAACTGGGGTGCTCAGGAGCTGAGGAAGGGATGAGCAGCCACAAGGGGAGAGCCCAGTTTTACATGAAGCAGTTTTATAAATTAACACCTGCAGGGACAGACACGTGGGACCAAACTCCTGGTCCTGTGGGAGGGCACAGAGGCAGAAATCAGTGCTGAAGTGGTGGAAGGGTAGAGCAGCACTACAGCCCACTTGAGAGGGGGCACAGAGAGACAGAAGTTCAGTCCCACTAGAGGAGATGGATTATGGGCAGGAAAAACTCAAATATTCCTCAGCCATTTCCCTGGCAAACCAGAGAAGCTGTTTTATTTGGCTTAAGCACCAACCCCCCACACCTGAGAAGGAAGAGATGCACGACTTTAAAGGTGTTTGAGCTGCATCACTGAGACACATTTTGAACATACAGCTGGCAGCAATCTCTGTAGAGATGCAGAAAAAGATACAATTCTCGAGCCTGTTTATTGCTTGTAGCTGTGATGTTGCATTAGAAGGAAATGGGATAGTGTGGAAATGCTTTTGTAATAAATGACTACATCAAAAGTATAAGGCAGAGCTGGGAGATAGGTGAGGATTCAGAGCAGGAAGGCTCAGGAAAACGCCCAGCAGATTTGGGGGGGTACTGTGATGGCACACAGATGCTTTCCTTGCTTCCTGTCTCAAACTAAATGAACTAAAAATCTGGATCAGGTGAGAATGGAGTGCTGCAGCTGTCCTGGCTGAAGGATGGCCTTTGCCTCACAGAATTCACTCAGAGCTGCATTACAGTGGAGCTGTGTACTGGTGGGGGCTGGCCAGAAATCCAGGAGCTGCACTGAGGCCATGAGAATGGTCAGGGTGTCCTGTGTGGGCCTCCCTGTGCTGGTCACCAGCTGGAATGTGTGGAAATAAGAGCCCAGCCTGGGAGGGTCACACTGCAGTGTAAAATATGGATGGATTTATCCATGGGAGTCACTACCAACACACCCCAGCTCTGCTCTCTGCTGCCTGTGTACACCAGCTCAAGTGGAAAATCAAATGACAGGTTAATGCTATGCATTTGCAAACCCCTGTGAGAGGAGCAGACACTGCTGCTCATAAATACAAACCTTTTCAGAGGTTAAGATGGGTGAAGGTGGAACAAGTATTACTGTGCTTCCCAACAAACTGGAATTTCCCCCTGGAAGTCAATCTGCTGGCATTAATGGGAGCAGGCTTGGCCTGTTCCTGGTCCATGTTGCACAAAGAGCTCTTCAGTGTTTTGGTTAAATACAGAAATAAAAATTGAAAAACTGAAAAGGAAAAAAAAAGGAAGTTAAAAACCCCAAACCAACAAACAAAAAAAACCCCACAAAACCAAAACCAAAACCAACCAAATGAAAAACCACCCCACCCCCCAAAAAAACCCAAACAAAACCCCAACAACAAAATACCACAAAAGAACTACACACCATTTCCAAAGCACAGTCAATGACAGATTAGAATTAGAAGGGGGCTGGGGCAGGGGTTGTTGATTCTCTGTTTGCTCCTGCATGAGAAGTGCTTTGGTGCAGAGGGGTGGATTTTGATAGCTGGCCTTGGCTCACTGTTACCATGGTGAGTTGCAAACAATTCCTCTGTGAATTCTGGTGGGTTTGTGCATTTCTGAAGTTAACACTGTTCCTGAGTGAATTACCGAGTTCAGAACTCCTGGCTTATACTTTGTTGGTAGCAGAATTGTGGGACTGAAGTCTCAGTCTCTGAATGGTTGGCTCCTGATAAAGCACTTTGAGCTGACGTCTTATGCTTAACTAAGCATCCTCTGGAAGGTGTGAAATGTACCAAACACAGGAAATGGAAAAGAGCCTCTGGCATTCCATGGGATTTTTGAGTGTTCCTGACTGTTTGCCAAGGCTCATTCAAAGTCAAATGCAAGGCTTGCTTCCTAATAGTTCATGGGCAGTCACCCATATAAGAAAAACTTCTGCAACTTCGCTTGCTTTGCTTATCTAAAAGAATTTTTGGAAAAGGGCCTGCTAGAAAGAGATCTTTATGCCCATTGTATTTATATTTGCTCCCTTCTTGCTATCAGAGAACTCTTAGGTGGGAGAGACTACCCAGACAAGGTTTGAGCTTCTCTTTTAGGACAGAGGGACCAGGATCTGGGCTGGAGAGCATTAATCCACACAGATGCAATTAAAGGTAGAAAAGAGGAGCTGCCCATACAAGGAAGGAAAGAAGTGGAAGCAATGAACTTTAATGTTGGCCTGTTCTAGGACTGGAAGCAGGCTGACAGAGAAAAACCCAATTTGGAGAACAGCTGGACATGTCTCAGATTCTGGGTTAAGGCACAAACTTTAATCAGAGAGAGATGTGGGAGCAAGTCCTGCAGGCAGCTCCTCAGACTGGCTGGACACCCAGCCTGCAAATCACAGTGGACTTCAGAGAGCTTCTCAGTTTTGGCTCATCTTTGGTGCATCTTCTGCTGTCCCTGCAGATGCAAGAACAATTCATGTGTCACTCTGCTCCTTACAGAGGGTGCTGTGTCACTTGGACTTGGAGAAACTGAATTTATGGCAGCTCCAAAGGATGTGCTGTGCTCCTCTTGCCTGGTCAGCCCATGGCACTGTGGAAAAGAGGAGTTCTGACCGAGGCTGGAAGTGAATTAACAACCTGCTGCAGTAATTGGCTCTTCAGGGCTTGCAAGTGGGAAGCAAAGCAGAGGTTTTGGCTGGGAGTGCTCCTGATGTGGTGAGGAAGCAGATCTGCAAGTGAGATAATGCATCCTGGCTGTATAGAGCCTTGTCTGGAAACACAGCTCTCCAACTGTGTGTTCTACATGGTTGTAGGCAAGGAAGCCCTGAATTCAGGTTTTCATTTCTCTACAAAATACAGAATAATGCTGTTGGGCCTTCTCTTACTTTTTTTCCTAGGCAAAAGGGCATATTTCTTTCTCAGTAAAATATTTAGGATATTACAAATAACTTCTCAGCAATGCATACTTGTCTGCATTAAAATGGATCTATGTCAGTAATGAATATTGACTTGGAATTACAGCCAGTATGGTAATGAAATAAAGCCCCATTAGATTTAAGTAATTTGCAAATTGAGGTTGTTATCAGTTAATAATGATATCCCTGGCTGATGTGAGGAAAGGGTCATGCCACTCAATCAAACAGGAAGTAGGACTTGTAAACATATGTAAACGAGCATAAGTGTTAAATTATGGATTAATTCCATACACACATAGCAGTAAATCCCCACTAGCAGACAGCTGTCAAGACTGCCTAGAAAACTTGGCTACATTTATTTTCAATGTGATCAGTCTCCTGCTCTTGTTCTACTTCTAGGAAAGCTCTAAGTAGTTATTTTTGTGTGAATTCCAGCAGGACATCACTTTATCACAGTTGGTCATGTATATTTGTAATTAACCACAAGTTTATTCAGGTGCAAAATGGGTACCTCAGCTTCTAGGTCACTTCTGACTGTCTCAACTAGAGCCTTACAAAAGAGCAGGCATAATAAATCATGTTTGAAAGAAGATCCACCCAGGGCATCCCTGGAGCTTTAGCAAATGTGTTTTTACCTGAGGGAGCTGCAGGAGGACGAAAATGCCCCACAACCCCCTGTGAGCCACGAGTGTTTCCCCCTCAGTCTGATTCTGGTTGTGTGCTGCCCAACAAGGAGCCAACGTTCTGGGGCCACTGGGTTTCCTCTGACACAAGGTTTGACCAGGGACCTGTAACTACAGAGCACTGGTCTGTTTCTTTACCTCCCTTAATTAAAGCAGGTCTGTTGGTTAGGGAACATTGTGGAAAACCTGCAGGCACCAAAAGGGAGCCTCCAATGGAGGAAATCACTGCAACCCTCTGGAAACTTCAGTTTTCAAGTTCAGCTCAAAACAGAGAAAATCCCTGCACTTGTAGCAGAGTATCAAAGAACAACAAAGGCACCCTGACTGCTCAGTAATTTGCAAGTAACTATAAATAAAACCTGAATTCTCTTATTGTGTCAACTGGGGTACAGTAAAGCATTTTCTTTTCCAAACAGAAGTTTACCCTACAGAGTGATTGATTAACTATGCCAGCCAAACAGCTTCTCAGACAAGAAATACTTACCCATTCTTTGGCTCTTGCAGTAGCTGTGACTTTTGAAAGCTTTTGGTTCTGTCCACATTTCCCCCAGGAATGACATGAAATTAGTGGTAAAAGGTGTGGTTGAGTGAGGGTGCTGTCTCCAGCCTCCTCATGAGGGGAAGAGAAGGGGCAGGCACTGATCTGTTCCCTCTAGTGACCAGAGACAGGACCTGAGGGAAGGGCATGAAGCTGTGTCAGGGGAGGTTCAGGCTGGATATCAGGAGAAGGTTTCACCCAGAGGGTCTTTGGGCACTGAACAGGCTCCCCAGGGCAGTGGCCACAGCACAGCCTGACAGAGCTCAGGAAGGGTTTGGGCAGTGCTCTCATGTTCATCTTGTGGTCCTTGAGGTGTCCTGAGCAGGGCCAGGAGCTGGACTTTGATGATCCCTGTGGGCCCCTTCCAGCCCAGGACATTGCAGGACTGTGGCTGAGGGTGCTGAACCAGCTGCTCCTGCTCAAGATGGACCCAGCCCAGGACCACAGCATTCTTCTGATAGTTTGCAGCTCCAGGCTGATGGTTCATCTCTTTGCTTTAGACTTCTGCTCCTTGGGAACCGGTGATAAAGCAAGAACTTTAGCTCTGAGAAAATGATTGCAGTCGGGGTATTGGCTTAATTCAGTGTCTGGGTGCTGAAGCTGAGGGTATTTCATGTTCCACTGCAGGCTGAAGTGAGTGTGGGGTCACTGAGGGGGTATAAATTGAGGTTAGGGCTGAACTGCAGTGAGTTGGGGAAAAGCTCAGTTCTACTTCAAAGGTTGTTCTCTCTCTGCATATGAATGTGTCTGTTATTTAAATATTGGCTCCATGCTCCATGTCAGAATAGCCAAGGGTGGCTGCTGCTAACATTCACCTTATGCTGCCTTTCATATGGTACAAGCAACACTTGCTAAAACTCTGTTTTACATGATGAATGTGAGATTAGATGGCCAAACAGTTCCTCCTTTTCTCTCATGCCTGAGCATCCTAACCTGACAGCAAGACAGGTGGCCTAGAGCTACTGTGATGAAGGAAGCTTAATCAGGGTCAGGGGGTCAGCTGGAGTAAAATTAGACAAATAACCAGGGTTCAAGGATATGCCAAAATGAACAGCACAGTCTGCACTATCTGCTGGCAGTTATTTTAAGATGCATAAAGCACAGAGTCCATAGTGTCCTAATCTTGCAGGAATAGGCTGTAAAGATTATAAATTCTGTGAAAGGGGTCAGATCTAATTTACAGGTCTGATTCAAAACTTGCTGAGGACAATGAAAACCTCTTCTATTAAATTTAGTAGGGTTTGGATCATATCTTAAGGAAAAAAGGTGTATTGAGAGAGTGTCAAGATGAAATGAGAGAAGTAAAAGTTTTCCCAGGATAAATGCAGTTTCCATCTACCT
The DNA here is from genome assembly GCA_013398075.1 of Notiomystis cincta. NCBI lineage: Eukaryota > Metazoa > Chordata > Aves > Passeriformes > Notiomystidae > Notiomystis > Notiomystis cincta. The sequence goes on from VZRX01011096.1 coordinate 16,581, forward strand.
ATCATTGAAACAGGAGAAAACCTGTTTACAAGACACAGCGATTCTCACAGCTCCATTTTACTTTATTTCAAAATGCAGTGAGCCTAATGAGTGAAGAGGGAGATTATTCATTGCCTGCTGCTGTACAGTAAATGGAAATGCACCTCTGCCTCAGGGTGAATAGGAGATCTGGGGAGATGTGTCCTGCAAGAATGTCCTTGTCAGTACAGAGTGCACCAGAAGCACTGCTGGAATTATTTAGCCCATTGAATACACAATCCCAGAGCTATCCTCTGGCTGAAAGCACAGGACTGCATTTTCTGCTGATGAAAATGAGAGCTGCTCCACAGACACTTGGAGCCTCATCACCTCATTCTGCAAAGAACTGGTCTGGTTTTCTCTGCTGCTGCTGTTTAGGTGCAAAGGTCCCACTCAGGACCTGGGCTTTGGTCAGACAGGAACCACAGGTGAGATGTGTGTGAGGAAAGGCACTGTACCAGTCCTTAATGCTGGTCTGCATCAGCTGCCTTACACAAGAGAAATGTGATTTAAGTGTGCTCAAATCAAGCACTGAGATCCTTCTAAAAGGAGGGAAAACAGTCAGGTTTGAGTTTGCTCTTCTGCAGCAAAGCAGACATCTCAGTGCTCCTACAGTCTTGGGCAGGCTTTGGTGAGGATAATGGGACAGAAGTGCCTTTTGTGTGCTGTTAGGGAGAGTAAATTGTACCGCTGTCAAGTCGTGGCAAGCCCTCAGTGCTGAGTCAAACCTTTGTTGGGAGTGAGGAAATCAGCGAGCCAAAGCAGAGGGAGGGGTGCTCATCATCAGGGGAACCTGCTGGACTTCTGGAGCCACTTTAAACCAGCACAAATGCCTTGACCATCTGCTGAGGATGGGTGTGCCCATAATGCACAGAACAACCCTAATTCCATTTTGTATAAAACCCCTTTGTCTGCAGGATGTTTGCAGCCGAAGGGAGCAGCTTCTCACTCCCTCCAAAGGAGCAGCTCCTCCCTCCAAAGCCTTGCAAAAGCTCTGTGCTCTTCTTTAATGCTCAGCTTCCAGCAATCTGCTTTATCTGGGGCTGTCCCACGGGGTTGCACCCAGCCTGTGCTGCCAAGGGAGCTGGAGCCCCTTGCAGCTTAGCACTGCTGATGTAGCTCAGAGCCCACCCCAGCAGCACTGAGATTTTCTGAGCTGCAGTGGTGCTGCCAGGGCTTTGTTCTCGTGGTTTCCAGCACTGGAAGCTATGGCAGGGTGATACCTTCATTTGGTGGCTGCCTGCCCATCATTTTTATTACAGAAAAAGGGGGTGTGAGCTTAGATCACAGGAGTGTTGCTGCCCCTTGCAGTGCATGGCAGGGCTGCAGAAGCCACAGAGATGCATTTGCAAATAGCTGAGATTTAACAGAACCTAATGGAGGACATTTTTTATGCTCAAATATACCTCAATGGATGATTTTAGGTATTTAAATTCACAAGTGGCAGCAGTAAATTTCATTCACCATTTTAAAGCAGGGATCTTTTCACTCCAGCTTCCTAAGCACAGAAACAGTTTTAGGGAGAAGCTCATTTTCATCTGGTAGGAATAAAAAGCAAATATCCTATGCCTGGTCTCTGTCAAGTGATTGGCTGTTTCTGAGCATGGAGTATTTGGAAATTGTTTCCAGTTGCTGGTTTTGCCACAGTGTCTTTGCTTGTTTGTGGTTTGTATAATGAAAAAACAAACTAGAGAGATGAGGGTAAACAAGTGAAAGGGTATTGTTTATCTCAGACACTTTTGCATCTACATTTTACATTTCTGTTACTTGGGTGATGAGTTTTGGTCTCCATTTTTCTTTCTTTTGGAACAGAAATGTATTTGCAGAGGCTGATTTTTTTTCAACAGCAGATCCATTGCAAGCACAGGAAACCTATAAAAAATGTTTAGAGAAAAAAATGGTATGGCTGGAGAAAATGTCTGGGATCACTCCAAGATAAATGTTTAGGGGGATTCTATTTTACTGTCTTAGCAGGTTTTGCTAGTGCCACTTTAGCTTTAGGCCACATGATTATTTCAATTTAGCTTGCTAAAATGGAAATATGCATAGATAGATGCATAAATTCTAAAATCATCAAACCATTTCTCCCACGATTCAAAAGTGAGTCATGAAGCCAGTGACCTAAGACTCTCTTTTTTCCCATAAATTCTAAAATCATCAAACCACTTCTCCCAAGATTCAAAAGTGAGTCAAGAAGCCAGTGACCTAAGACTCTTTTTTCCCATAGTTTTGGGTGGGTTTTTGTTGTTGTTGGTTTGATTTTTTGGATTTTTTGGGTTGTTTTGTTTTGTTTTGCTGACGTTTTTGTTTGAGGTCTCCCTAGAAGCAGTTCTCCTGGTTGTGAAGAGCTCCAAACACCACCTCTGCACTCCCCCACCCACCTGGGCTCACAGGGCCACGTGTCTCATGCCTGGCAGGCTCTTTGTCACGGTGTGCAGAGCACAGGGAGTCCCTGTCAGAAAGGGGGAACGTCCCCACTCTGCAGCCTCTGCTGTGAGCACAGGCGGGGCTCGGAGCGAAGGGAGGATGGCAAGTTTGCCAGAACTGCCCCTGGCCAGGCTCTGCCTGGTGCTGTTGCTCAGCCATGGCCAGGCTGGAGATCTGTTTATGCCTCTGGACTGCATCCTGCTTCCTAAACACTCATATTCCACAGCTTGTCTTTCCCATGAACTTCCTTCCTGCAAACCCTTCTCGATGTCAGAATGGACCAAGTTCTGCTCCCAGTCCCCTCCTTTAGATTCCCAGGATCCCATCTTTACTAAAAACCAGGACAAACACTCTGGAAGGGTTTGCTCTGACTCTGAGGGGCAAAGGTGCCTCACACAGGCTGATTCTCAGCTGCTTAGCAGGGGCCTCTTCCACCACCTCCAGAACATTATTTGCTGTTTGCCCCTGGAGATGCTGTAGCACTGGGCTGTAAGTCAAGGACTCTACAAAGGCTGGTTTCTCATTCTATGACACACCTGCTAATTTTGCTATTCAAGGTATAGAAACAGGGAGGAAGCTTTTTAGTCTGATCCAACCTGATTTAAATAGAAAAATAAGTCTTTCAGTAGTAGCTGTCTAGATTATTTCAGTTTTCTTTGTACTGCTGATGGTGACCAAACTCTTTGTCAAGACTTGCCTTTCTTTTCTGCTCTGGTTAAAGCTGTATTTAAAACCCATGTTTAATACACCAGCATGTTCTGTATTTATAGCTATTAACTATGGCATCATTCCAAGTTCTATTTTAAGACAACTTTTGTTCAGTTTCTGTGTGATGTTCCAATTTCCTCCCAGTGCAATGGGGGCTTCTGCTTCTCTGCTATATTGTAAGTCTCATTTTAAGCTCCCTGTAAAAGCACAGCAGAGGAATATTTATCATATTTATCATCTGGGTGATTATCTGACACTGTTGAATAATTGCTTCTTTTAGTGTTTAGGAGCTAAAGCTGCTCATCAGGCAAAATTTTTGGTATTAACCTCCCTCTTGTTGCTCCTTTAAGAAATGATGCCTTGCTTCTCCAATTGCTTCTACTACTTTGGTATTTGGGTTCTTTTATTTCTCATCTCAGCTTCCCCAGCAGATAAAGATGGCACCTTTGTAGCTAAGATGTATTGCAGAAACTTGCTGATGAGGTTGTAGTATGCATGTTTGTGCCCTCCCACAGTGACTATTTTTGAGCTAGGGGTTTCCAGATCAGCTTACAGAACAGACTCCAGATGGTCTGGAATCCTTCTTTAGCAATCTATAGCTAATTAAACATTCAGCACAAACAACTCTCTCTTTAAAGCCGAGCACAGTCTTCCAGAAAAGCAGCATATTGATCTTTAGCTTTGCTTTTCATAATTTCTTTTGTTTCATTACTTAGTGTTTCTCACTGCTGGTCCTTGCACCTGTTTTGCTGTGTGGTTCAGGGGCTGTGAGGCACCTTGTATCTTATGTTTCAATCAATAAAGGAAATTTATAAGGCCTTCGTGGGCCATGGCTTGTTGTTTCTCTGAGTTACTCTGAAGGGGAGAAAATAAGGTTGTGCTGTGGGATGTATTTGTAGCAACCTCTCCTTGCCAACTGATCCCATGGAACGAGGCAAAGGAGGTGAAGGGGATTGTGAGAAGAGCTTTCTTCTGTTTCCACAGGCCTGCTTTGGGGTAAAATGTACATGAGCTGTGTGCAGCTTGGTCCAAGCAGGGTTGGTTTTGTGTGTGGGTGCAAACAGCTCAGCACAGTCAGCACAGAGACTTGCAAGGAACAAAGCCACCCATCCCTGCAGAGGGCAGATTCTGCTCCTCAGTGGACTGACCACACTGAGAGCTTTCTGCCATGCACTGGAACCAGGATTAATGTTACCCACTGGTTATTGAGTGCTGGAGTCGCTGAGTGCTGAGCATGGCTTGTTCCATTCTGCAGGAATTGCTACAGGAATTTTCCTCACTGTTCTAGAGCTGAGGGGCCACGGCTCTGTGAGAATATTTTTACAGAGCAAGACCAGGCAAATATCAGTTAAAGGTAATAAAAACTTCTTCTGCTTCTTATATACCCAAAGATTATCATTATTGTAAATCCTTGAATAAAGTTTGGCTCAGATTAACTTTAGATTTGATTCATTAAAACAGTTTCAGGCTTCTTGCACAAAGTTAGGACCATTCTTATTAAATATTTTGCTGATTAAAAGCCAGTGTATGTTATTGTTACACGTATATTTACTCAGTATTCAAAGTGATATAAATTGGATTTACAAAAAACCTTATGAATTATTTTTCAAATACCTTAATATATGAAAAAATATATCCCTTATGAATGCAAAAATTAAATTGTGGGGGGGTGTTTGGTTTGTTTAGCAGAGCTTTGGTTCTGGAGGCCTATGGGCTGCTCTGTGACAAAGGAAGTTTTCCATCAACACAGGCTCTGGCAGGATCTGATGCAGAAAGCCTCAGAGGCAGTGGGAGGCCTCTGGCCCTGGGAGTTGAGAGGCTGCATGCTGTTCTGGGACTTCTTTCAGGGCTGAATGTGAGACTGAATTTACTTAGTGGAAAGCAAAGAGAAGCCTGGGAGTAACTGGAGGCAAATTCAGACCTATCTAGGAATATGTAGTGCTCTGTTTTCAGTAAGAGTGAATGCAAATTGGACTTCATAAGGCTTCTGCACTTTTCAAGTTATGACATTGCTGTTGAGTTACTTTTCAATTAAAAATTTAATGTAGTTAACATCTTAAAACTCTTTGGATGAGATCTGAAAATTTACGACCTTAGCCTACAGCATATTTTAGTCACTAGTCTCTGGAACAAATTCTGTTGTAAATAAAACATTACAGTGATACATTATGAAGGCAGAAAAACTTCTTTCTGTGACACCACACTACTGAAACTTAATCTTTTTTCTTACTGAGATGGGTTTTCTCTCTACCCAGGAAATGTGTGAAGAACTTCCCACTGGATCACAGAGTGGAGCCAGTGAAGGATTCTCTGGGATATCAAGAGCTGGAAACACATTCTGTGTACAGGCAGGGAAGGAAGGCTTCTCAGCTAACCTCTGTGGATGTCAGGAGCCAGTGCCCAGCATCTGCTGCATCAAATACATGCTAAGTACAGAGGAGCAGCAGTAAAATGTATTGCCTGGAGTGTAATTGTCCAAGTGCTTCGTTTTTAGGAACCACAAGGGGGGTTTGAGGGCAGGTGTGTCCACACACGTCAAGAAAAACACAGTATTTTGTGGACAAAAAAAAAAATATCCCAGAAATTGAAACATCTCTCCCCCTCCAGGTCCCAGAAGGGCCAGAGATGAAGCTGGAGGAGCTAGAACAACAGCTTTTAAAGTGAAATGGTGAGAGAGAGAATTCTCAAACTGCCTCAGAGAAATCTGGCTCACTGTGCTGCATTGCTTATCCAGCCCAGAGCTAATTTATTGCTCATATTGACTGCAGAAGTCAGTCAGCATCCTGTATGTGTGTGCAGGTAATAACTCACTCCTAAATGAAGGCTTGCTCTTTTGTGTACACCTGCAGGTACCTGAAAATACCCTTGGTGGGTGGTGAAAGCTGATGTCTCAACTCACAAATGGAGTGCCTCCAGGATTTATGTTTAACTTTTGTGAGTAAAGGAGAATTACAGGAGGTGTGGACAGGTGACTCAGGTAAGTGCCTTCAAAAGGAAGCAGCAAAAGAGCAATTTCTTGGATTAGTGCTTAAATTAATTTTGCTTTCCAGAAATCTTTAATTGCACTGGACTTTATTATCAGGTGGTCCATTTCTGCCTCAGGCTCATATTTCTGCTGTGTTTGTGAGCAAGGGAAAAGCCCTAGCATCAGATTTGCAATGTGTAATGCTAGTGAGTCCCAGGAGGAAAAGTGTCACAAGTCTACATCACCTTGGCTACCATGGTAGGTCTTGGGGATTCCTGGTGAAAACTGCAGGCTGGGATCTTTGTCAGTACAACTTCCTGAAACCCTGGTGCAGGGGCTGGGCTACCCCAGTAAATCTCAGGCAGCCCAAGTCAGCAGCTCAGCGTGGTGTGACAGGCTGGCAATGAGTCCCGTCAAGTGCAAATCCGAGTCCGCCCTCCTAAAGGTCAGAGCTGCCAGGACCTGCTGCTGCACCTGGCGTTAATCTTCATTATTTCCACTGGCACCGACAGAGGATACAAATCAGGAAGTGTGTCCAGAATTAGACACAGGACTCCAGCCTCTGCCAGGCCCTCGAGCCTCTCCGGTGAGTCACTGCTTTGGGCGAGTGTCACCTCGTCAGCACCAAGAGCCCGTGCTCGCGTCCTGCTGCTGCTGAGAGCGGGACTCTGAACGGGCACAAAGGGAGGGTTTCAGTCGGGGAGCCTTCATCCTCTCAGCCTGCTGCTGGGGAGCAGTGGGTCTGCAGAACCCCTCTGACAGACCATCAAACCTGTGCCTCTCACCCACGGCGGGCTCAGCTGCTTTGGCTCAGCTGTAACCTCACCCCAGTGATTAGAATTATGTCCTCCTCACCAAGCAGAAAAGGCTTTAACCACCAGTAAATGCCACTCTTATGAATGAAGTTGGGTGGTTGCCCTTGACAATCCTAACTTCTTCCCTGCTTCAATAGCCTACAACTTTTAATATTGATCCTGTAATTCTTGAACACTTAAAGTTGTCCTCCTCATGTAAATCCTGAGGTGCTGCCTGGTGGGGCTCAGACCACTTGAGAAAGCATCACTGCTGTCATTCTTGTGTGATAGCAACTCATTATTATAGATAATAAATGCATTGTTTTAGTTGATATGTCCATTTTAATAATTATCAGTGTAAGGCTTGATTGTATGAAAAGTAAAAGGAGTATCACCAGTGCTGTTCTGCAGGTTAATATCACGTGGATTGGCAGAAAGTTTTTAATAAAGTTATGCATTTTATTTGCACACTATCCACAGGATTTTGTGGTATATTCTGATTTGATGGTGGGGTCTTTGGATTGTACTGGGCAAAATCAGATGTACACAATGGTTTTCATAATATTGCTGATCTGACAAGGCTTAAGCCCTCTGATGCATGGAGACATATTGCTGTTCTGTATTTTTAGTTAATACTTAAGTGATCCCAGAATTGTTTCACAGAATGGTTTGGGTTGGAAGGGATCCTAAAGGTCACCTATTTCCAACACACTGCCACCTTTCACTAGCCCCATCCAGCCTGGCCATGAATATATCCAGGGTTCCAGGGGCAGCCACAGCTGCTCTGGGCACCCTGTGCCAGGGCCTGCCCACCCTCACAGGGAGGAATTTCTTCTTAATACCCAGTCTGACCCTGCCCTGGTAGTGCCAAGCCATCCCTCCTACCTCTACCACCACCTGCCCTTTCCAAAGCCCCCCTCCAGCTCCTCTGTAGCCCCTCTAAGTACTGGAAGCAGCTACAAGGTTTCCCTGGAGCATTTTCTTGTCCAGGCTGAACACCCCCAGCTCCTGGTGATGCTGTGGGTAGCACACCTGTGACCACATGGTTCTGAAAGAAGCATAAAACACCCTTGTAAGGCTTTGGGGCAGCAAGCCCACCAGTATTGGGAGTATTTATATAACCATTAGAAGCAGGATGGTTTTCTCTGGGTGTCTGAAATGTAGAAGCAACATCTGAGATGTCTGCAGGAATAACTCCTGGAGTGTGCCTGGAGCAACCAGGCAGTGGCAGAACAGCAAACCCCAGAGCCTCTCAGGTGAGGGGACATGGATGCCACAACCAGAGCACGAGCTGGGGCTGCCCAGCAGCACAGAAGTTCCCACTGAGTATTCCTGCCCCTCCAGCCAACTGTACTGCTTCAGCCTGTCCAGAAACTCAGCCAAAATACAGCAGTTTCACCCACCCTGCTGAAGGCTGGGCAAAAGGCATATGGCTGCTCTTCCCAACAATATCCCTTCTGCAGCTGGGAGGGGAAAACCCAACAAATCCCAATGCTGTCTTTCTGTGGTAGTTTCATACAACTTTATATTAATAATTCCTACTGTTCCCTAGGCATTAACACCTATTTGGCTTTTATGAGCCAAATAATTGAACATAAAACTGAGCTCAAGCTGCTGAACCCTGATCTGACTTCACTGATTTTCATTAGGCTGAATGTTTCCTGCCTCTGAGAATGTCAAATTAGTTCTGAGCTCGCCCAAGCGACGCCCACTGGGATGACCCCGAAACTTTGCATGGGGTGAAATGAACAGACCAAGCAGCTTCAGCTAGTTGTTCTCCAGCTCCTGAGGAACCCCAGACTGTCAAAGTGCTGATGGAGCACTCTGTTACAGACACCCCAGTCTGGAATGGCAATCCATTCACTATGTTACATCCTTTGTATGGGCTGAAGTGCACACTAATCACAGCTCCTTTAAGCTGTAATGTGCTCCAGCACATCACCTTAAAAACCCAAAACCTTGACCATGTGAAACCTCATAGTTCCAGCATTTTTGGGGTGCTCATTTGCTGATGGGTTTGTGGTGTTTTGTCTAAATCTGGATTACCTTTCCCTTCCCTACAGTTTAGAGCATAAATCAACCCCCAGTACTGGTGATAATGCTACAGCGAAAGGCGAGTTTTTGGAGGAAGCTCTAATCTTAAAAGCTAAACAAAGTAGGAAAAAGTTGTAATGAAAAAAAATTACCCTTTAGCTGAGACCTTTTTATGCTGAGCTTTAGCCTGGAGCACGTTTTTATAGGCAAGTTATAAACCTGTAAAACAATGTTTCTTGTAAAGCAGAGCCGATGATCTATGATAGTTGAAAGCAGACTTCATGGTCTAAAACATCCTAGAAATGGTTTGAAATACTTAATGCATCCTTCAGACACATAAATTCTAGAGCTATGTGAAGTTTTGCTGGCTGTTTGATTCTCTGGGGGCCATGCTGTGGGTGACTGATGGCTGTTTGTTAAGGTCAGCAAAAATTAATTCCGCTCGTAAGAAACCCATTTCTGGTGAGAGACTCTGGAATCACCTTTAAAGAAGCATTATTCTTTAAAACAAAAAGGGAGCCTCTTATTTAAAATACAAGCTAGTCACAAACCACCATCTTACTATCACATCACAGAAATGTTGGGCTTGGAGAGCTCCTTGTCTGCCATGCAGCTCATATTCTTCCTTGTTCATCTGTCAGCTGTATTTATTAGTGCTAATAGAATTGTATTTTTTATTTAAAAGCTTCTGATACTTCAATCACGGTTAATTTTTAATCACTGCAAATTAAAAAGTAGCTTCAAATAAAGGCCTGGTTCTACTTTAGCTCAGCCAGCTTCTGCACTCCCTTCTTCAGTGGGAAGGATTTTTGAGCCCTTTTTAAGAAGTTTTAGGAAGCAGTAGGGGGAAAATGAGACCTTGACACAATCAATACCAAGGAACATTCTCTAGAAATTAAATAGAAAGGACTGGTATGCAAGATCCCCAGCTCCAGCAGCATGAAAGGGACCTCAGAGAGAGGACACAGCCCAAGGTATCTCCTTGCCCACAGCTGTTTTTCAAAGACTGAAGAGGAGAACTCATGCAGTGGCTCACACCAGCCCTAACTCTAGCCCTGACACGAGGAACATACAGCAGGGTAGGAAAAAATAATAGTTTAAGGGTGAGAAGGGGCTTGTGGCTGGAATGCACAGTTCTACAGCTGCTTCCCAGGGCCTGCAAAGGGGGGCTGAGAAGGAAGGACGAGCTGGGGATAACTAAACCTGTGCCAGAGCCTGGGAGGAAACAGCCTGGGGAGCACAAAGGGAGTTTCAGATCTCTTTCTCCTGCTTGGTGTCAGTCTTGGGGTACAAGCAATTTCCTACCCAATCCTAACTGCAGGCTGAGCTGCTGTAATTGGCAGCTGAAAGCTAATTCTGCACATTCCTAGTGGCACAAAGAGTTCTCAAGATGCATAACACGGCTAAATGTGCTATTTTTGCACCCTTTTTAAGGGTTTCCAGTCCCCTCCTGCCTGCTGCCATGGCTGCACTCTCCAGACAAAGCTTGGGAGAAGGAATCCCTGATTTATCTGTGCCTGAGCATCATTCTGCAGGCAGGAGAGAGTGCATGAACAGCCTCATCTGTGGGGTGTGCCAGGCACTCCCTGACAGCGTCCCTCTGACTTCAGAAAGAGCCCATTAGGGGTGCAGATGGACCATGCCTGTCCACTTACAGCATAACAGGAGTTATTAGCTCTAATAAATACATTATTATGTAGCCATTAGGTATCAGTTACAAAACTGCTTAATGCCTGCGTGATTACTCGTGAATGGATTTGGAAAGCAGCTAAATTGGTTATTTATTGCCCATACTGGACAGCATTATTTATTGGCTTGGCTCAGTAAGTTTGATTTTTCAAGCTAAAATGAGATTCTAAGTTTGTAATGAGCTAACCAGGGTGTAAGTCGATTCAGGAAAATTATATTTTTCTGAAATAGTGCTAAATTTAATGGTAAATATGAGTATAGAATTATCTGGGTTTCTCCTTCCTTTCAAATTCATTAAGTAATTACTTTTAAATGTGCTCCTGAGACAAAATTCTGAGAAACTGGGGAATTTAATACGAGTTACATTGAGATGCTGATTCCAAGTAGCCCTGTGAGTCAGCAGCTCCCTGCCTGGCAGATCATTTGCTGTACCAACACTTAAAAATTTGCTGCTACAATACTTTAAAAGACCGGAGCAAGTAAATAAGTTTAATTTCATGGGATGTAGTCTTCTCACTGAAGTTGATCCTATTTATCTCTGCTGTGTAAAAACTAATTTTTGGCTGATTATTTTCTAGCAAAGAAAGGCTGGGGGTACAGCCTGCTGATTGAATTATAAGCAAGAAAGGCAAGGCAAAGAAAAACACCGAGGTGAAGTCAGCGAGCGCCAGAGTGCAGCGTTTGCTCCTTCGGCAATATTTAATGCATGTTAAAGACTTCATCCAATAACACGTACATGGGTAAGTTCCTAGACTGTGAGAAAGAAAGAAAGAAAGAAGCCCTTCAGCACTCCTGAACTATGTCGGATTGCTTTCAGCTACAGAGCGCTGCCGACTTCCATGGACGTGGCCGGGACTCGGGGGGCTCCTGTGTTTGAGCTTGCTGGGGAGTGAAGGAAGCTCCTGTGGCGCCGGCGAGCGCGGTTTGGCTTTGCGGAGGGTGCAGAGCTCAGAGCCGCGGCTGAAGCCCCTCAGGAGTTCGCGCCGGGGGCGGCAGGAGGGCCGGGCCCGCAGAGCCCGGGCCGGGCCTGTGGGGCACCGCGGGCGGCTCCGGGGACGGACACGCCAAAGCCGCCGGGGCCAGCGCGCAGCGGGGCCCGGCAGGGTGTGGGAGGGCCAGGCCGCTCGTCCTCCCCCGTTCGCCGGGACCTCGTCGTGCTCCGGCCGGGCTGGGGCGCAGCTCCAGCGGGGCAGGAGGACGAGCGGCGCTGTGGGAGCGAAGGCAGCCCGGAGAACGCCGGGCCGGCGCTGGGCCCGTCCCGTGCGGGTTTTGCCGGGCTGCGGACAGGGCTGCAAAGGTGCCCCGCGCTGCCGGGAAAGGCGCGGCTCCCTGGGCAGCGTCCGAGGGCCGGGACAGCCCCGAGCCCCCGGAGCATCCCTTGCCGGCCGCCTCTGCCGGCGCTTAGGGAGAGCTGGAGCACAGGGTGCTGCCCTGGGCGTGTCAGACTGAGAACAACCGAGATTTTCCAACCAAGTGCTTTTCCTGCTCAAATAAAGACTACGCTTTTTACACAACAGAATTCGTTTTCAACCACAAAAAAAAAAAAATTTTAACAGTCTTCATGTTGAAACCCACCCCTCCCTACCTTCTTGAATGAAAACCTACTGTTATTTGCAATAAAAAAACCATATTTGTCCCAGTGTTCAAGCAAACCTGGAGGAAAAGAAAAGTATCAAAAGCAAGATTAATGTTTTCAGGTAATTGGAACAATTACTGTCTAAAACTGTACTCTTCCCACCTCAGCTTCTATCTTCAAAATGCTTGAATTATCCAATTTCAATACCTCTTAAAAACAGAATCTCAGATGCTTAGGTCACGGCTGAGGTTCTGAGGTTTCTCTTACAGCCTGTCTTTTGTGTTAATAATTAATATAATTAACCATGAGTGAGAGCTGGATTTCCAAGGAGGAGAGCTCTCCTGCCTTACAGATGTGTCCAGCTCAGGGCTGAGTGCAGCTGGCAGCTCTGCTGGATGACATCTCTCCTTTCCCAGCTTGCTTTCTCCTTTTCACAGCACAGAAGAGTTAAGCAGCAAACCTCCTGTGCAAAACTGGCAAGAGGCAAGGAGAAATTCTAGACAGAAATGGCAGGATGTGCCAGAAAGAGTGTTTTACAAAGGAAAAAAAAGGCAGGTGGTATGACAGTGATGTATTTAGATGGAGTGAGAACAGTACTTAAGGAATCTTTGGGGAATTATACACATTGCCAGCACTTTTTATCTTGTACAAACAATTACAGACATTAGAAACTTTCTTAACTCTGTAAATATAGAAGCACTAAGTGATTGCAAAGAATATTGGTTTTGCTTTTTGGCTGCAGGTCCCTTGCTTGGTTCAGTGCATTGTAGTGCTGATTTTAGCTCCTTTGTGCTGGCTTCTTTCTGTTTTAAATTGACCAAAATATAATAAACCCCACGTGGGTGCTGCCTACAGATGAAAGCAAGGGCATCCAACATTAAAGCTGTAAGGCTCTGCCAGCAGAATTCAAGGACGGTGTCACTGTAGCTGGAAATCAGAGTGGTCAGATTTTCTGTGGGCTGCTGACAGGAAAATGTAACATATGCTGTATTTCACAAGCACTTATATTTTCAGTTCTGCATCACAGCTTGTTGCCTATTATTTCCTTGTGGTTCACTGTTCAGGCTTGAGGAACATTTTTCTCTATTTACAGCTCTATTAAACTGATAAATCAATCACTTGTGTGAGGAGAGGCAGTTTGCTGACATTTGCTTTGCCAACACACTGCCACCCACAACAGCATTCACAGGTCCTCAAGGGTATGGTAAGAGGGAGGAAGCTCTCCCTGTAACTTAATTTTTAAAGCATGAAACCTGATTCTGGTGCTCTGAGCAACTTCAATGAGAATATTTTTGAAGAGCTGTCACTTGCTAATCCAATATTTAACCTTTTTTTTTCCTACATTGCTGTATAACAAAATACCTGGAGTATTGCTCAGGATGTAAAAGACATTAAAAAAAAAAAATTACCACGTTAGGCTTTTAAAATTGTACTTACCAAAAGGAAAGAAAACAGAAAACGAATATTTTGGGGGGCTACACAAAGTATTTTTACCAGTGTTTAAATTGTCTGACAGCAGTACTCTGGGACTTGCTCATCTTTCCTTGAGTGCATGCTGACTTCTGAAATAAAAGTGTCAAGGCAATTCTTTTCAGAATGGTCTTGAGACTCCTGTCTGTGGTGCATAAGTTGCTCTGTTATGTGACCACTGGTTTAAGCAGTGACAGACCTTTTTTCTCCCTGAAGCAGGGAGTAGTGAGGTTACCTGAATCCTGCAGGTAGAGTTCTCTGTACCATGCAGGAGAGCTCCAGCCTTTAGTTTTGAGTGGCAGAACAGTGCCAGGGTTGGAGAAAGGGGGTGGGAAGGCAAAGTTCTTGCTGAAGCCTGGTTTTGAACAGGGGACAGCCCAGATACAGCAGAATAAAGATCCTTTTTTGTTGTCTTCAACTGAACAAACACAGCCAGATTCCTTCTGTTAACACAAGTGGAAAGAACCATATACACTGTGCTATCTGCTTTAAGAATAGTAGTCTTCTCCTTAGGAATATAGACAAGTTTGGGGTTAAATTTTATTATTCTGAGCTAGTGGTTTTATCAAAATCAGCTTATTAATACATATTGCCTCTTGGTTAGGATGATGAATTTATACAAGCCTTATTGAAGTGATTCTTCTTTTGTATGGGTGTAATTGATGGGAGAACTGGCTGAGTGTCTTGGAAAGAGGGAACATGAAAAAATAAAATGAAGACGCATGTACTTCGTCAGCAGGGTTCCTCATATAAATAAGTTTATGCTAATTTTCTGTTTCATCATTTATCATAATGCCAGGATGAATCCTTTCATGCCTACATAGGTTTTAAATAAAATTAGTAGGAACTTTTGTGTAACTTCTGCAGTGGCACTGAAGGGAACAAATGAACGTAACGTGCATAATTATTTCCCTGGTTTTGCAGTGAGAGACTTAATTGTTGGCCTTTCATTTGCATTCGACATGTAACTTCCTTCCCTAATATTTTCCTGGTGCTCAGCATTAGGCAAGTGTGCATCTCCAGGTGAGTGCAGTGCAGCTGGGACTTTGCAGGGACGAGCAGGAGCCTCTCTGGTGTGCTGCAGGTCGGGCTGCTCAGAACCGGGGCTGCACAGCACGGGAGGCTGCTCGGAGCACTGAGCCCAGCAGCTGCACTTTCTCTGTCTGGGCAGCCATTCCAGACACTGGGGTGGGGCCTCTTTGCTCTTTGTGTGAGGGGAGCAGATTCTGACAGAAATTGAGGTGTTTCAAGATGCGTTCTGTATGTGCACACTGATGAAGGAGGAGGATGGAAGAGAAGAAAAGCACCTCGAGGAGGAAAAGTCCAGTCTGGATGCAATAAAGTGATGTTTGCTACCTCTATACTTGTTAACAAGCCTTGCTTGGCTTTCAGATCCACTTCAGTCTGGTCCTTAGTTAGAGAAACGCTTTTGGGGATAGCAGTAAAATTCCCAGTGCTTTTGAAAATCAGGAACATAAATAAAATGTTGTCTAACTTCGAGTAGCCAGCTCCGAACAATAAAACAATCTGTGCTGTCATAACATTCTGAAGGATTTATTCCCTGGACTTCTGTCTCTCAACTGGGGACACATGGATTTGATGGCTGGGCTGTTGGGGGCTGAGGAATGGGCTGGAAGAATGTATCCAGAGGGAAGCGGGGGACCAGGAGTGTCCATCAGGGGTCTGTACTGGCCCCAGTCTGTTTGATCCCTCACTGAGGACACGGCCAGGGGGATCCAGTGCACCCTCAGCAGGTCTGGGGGCAGCACCACGCTGACTGGGGCAGCTGACACACCTGAGGAGGGACAGGATCCATCCACAGGGCCCTGGGCAGCTGACACACCTGAGGAGGGACAGGATGCCATCCACAGGGCCCTGGGCAGCTGACACACCTGAGGAGGGACAGGATGCCATCCACAGGGCCCTGGGCAGCTGACACACCTGAGGAGGGACAGGATGCCATCCACAGGGCCCTGGGCAGCTGACACACCTGAGGAGGGACAGGATGCCATCCACAGGGCCCTGGGCAGCTGACACACCTGAGGAGGGACAGGATGCCATCCACAGGGCCCTGGGCAGCTGACACACCTGAGGAGGGACAGGATGCCATCCACAGGGCCCTGGGCAGCTGACACACCTGAGGAGGGACAGGATGCCATCCACAGGGCCCTGGGCAGCTGACACACCTGAGGGACAGGATCCATCCACAGGGCCCTGGGCAGCTGACACACCTGAGGAGGGACAGGATCCATCCACAGGGCCCTGGGCAGCTGACACACCTGAGGAGGGACAGGATCCATCCACAGGGCCCTGGGCAGCTGACACACCTGAGGGACAGGGTGCCATCCACAGGGCCCTGGGCAGCTGACACACCTGAGGAGGGACAGGATCCATCCACAGGGCCCTGGGCAGCTGACACACCTGAGGAGGGACAGGATCCATCCACAGGGCCCTGGGCAGCTGACACACCTGAGGGACAGGGTGCCATCCACAGGGCCCTGGGCAGCTGACACACCTGAGGAGGGACAGGATCCATCCACAGGGCCCTGGGCAGCTGACACACCTGAGGAGGGACAGGATCCATCCACAGGGCCCTGGGCAGCTGACACACCTGAGGGACAGGGTGCCATCCACAGGGCCCTGGGCAGCTGACACACCTGAGGAGGGACAGGATCCATCCACAGGGCCCTGGGCAGCTGACACACCTGAGGAGGGACAGGATCCATCCACAGGGCCCTGGGCAGCTGACACACCTGAGGGACAGGGTGCCATCCACAGGGCCCTGGGCAGCTGACACACCTGAGGAGGGACAGGATCCATCCACAGGGCCCTGGGCAGCTGACACACCTGAGGAGGGACAGGATCCATCCACAGGGCCCTGGGCAGCTGACACACCTGAGGGACAGGGTGCCATCCACAGGGACCTGGGCAAGCTCCTCAGCATGGCAAAGATGTGGTCCTGTTGGAGCAGGTCCAGGGGAGTGCCACAGAAATGATCAGAGGGCTGGAGCAGCTCTACTGTGAACAAAGGCTGAGAGGGTTGGGGGGGGTTCAGCCTGGAGAACAGAGGGCCCTTGGGAGATCTTTTTGCAGCTTTCAACTTTTAGACGGGGCTTACAACTTCCAGTTAGGGCCTGTAGTGACAGACAAGGGAAATGCTGAACAAGGAGGGTGGTGAAACACTGCCCCAGGCAGCACAGAGAGCTGGTGGATGCCCCATCCCTGGAAACACTCAAGGCCAGGTTGGAAGGGGCTCAGAGCAACCTGATCTCACTGAGGATGTCCCTGCTCAGTGCAAGGGAGTTGGACCAGATGAGCTTTAAAGGTCCCTCCCAGCACAAAGTATTCTGTGATTCAATGATTATGAATTCTGAATGTGTCTCATTTCACTACATCAAAATGCATCTTTAGAGAGAGTTGTTTTTAAACCCTCTTCTGCTCTGCCTCTTTACTGCTCTGTCTGTCCTAAGCTGACTCTCTGAACAGTGTGAAGTGAATTATGTAATTGTTCCTTTTCACTGAATATCAAACATAAGAAGCCCTATTCTGCTATATTTTAAAAATCTGCCAGGTTCTCGTGTGCCTTTGCAACTACACCACCAGTGAAACTGTCAGAAGACCACAGTGTGTGAAAAGCTGCATCTTTTGCCATCTATTCCACTATTAAAACAAAAATCTTTTACTTTCCTGACATTACTGGAGATACCATTCCCACAGATGAGAACTTAACCTTGTCTCATCACAAGACCTCAATTTATAGATTATTTCCTTTCCTTAAATATTTAGGCCACTGTGTCCCACCTCTTTGTTGTAATTTCTCTGGGCTGAAAAAATTTAGCATTGACAACTTCATTCCTGTTGCTTTCTTTGTTCTGGCCTCATCTTATGTGCTATATATATTGGCAGATTAATGAAAAATTTGAAAAATCAGTTGAGATATTGGGGTTTAATTGGCTTGAGCTCACCTCCCAGCTGTGGGAATGCTGGAGCCTACACAGAGAAGGTGATGGGACCAAGGCAAAGGGCAAGTGATGGGATCTTGCTGCTGTAAATTTTGTCACTGTGGATAAAAGGTTATAGTGTTTGGCTGGACAAAGAAAGATGTTAGGAAGAAATAAGTGAAAAGGTCCAGGGTAGTGAATATCAGTGATTCTTAATGCTACTAACAATTTCAGGTCAGACAGCATGCAAACCATGCCTGGATTTTGAGGGATATGCAAGAGCCCTAAATCTGGGTAGATAGACTTAATTTTGATAGACTGAGAGTTGCTTATTGAGGATAAAATGGATATTGCAGAAAGAGTGAAAACTGCACTGAAACTTTCAGCTCATTAAAGTCTAAGACATTAATTTCATCCTTGGAGTCACTGTGTGTACATCCAAGGAAATGCTTCCTTTCTGGTGTGCAGGTGTGGTGCTGAAGGGAAAGCACACCTGATGTCTGCAGGCCACAGAGAACTGACAGGCTCAGAGCTCTTTTGTATCAGATGTGTGGTGCTGGAAGGGAAGGGGCAGGCTGGGACTGTCTGAACCCTCTGGGTCAGTGAGTGCTCCGTGCTGCACAAGGAGCACTTCCAAAGGGATCGCTTCTCCCATGTCCCAGTTTCACACCCAGCCCTGCTCAGAGCACCCAGCACCCCTGGCAGCCCCTCCCTGGAGAAGGCCACTCTGCACAGACATTGTCCCACTGCTCAGAGCACCCAGCACAGACATTGTCCCACTGCTCAGAGCACCCAGCACTGCTGCCAGCCCCTCCCTGGAGAAGGCCACTCTGCACAGACATTGTCCCACTGCAGCTCACACATGAACCAAAGCACTCCTAACCCCTTAAACACCTGAGCTACCTCCTCACAGCACTTCCTGAAGCTGTCCTTGGCCCAGGAATGCCAATTGTGGCATTAAGACAGAGGCTTGTTTTCAAAGCTATAAATATCTTCATTCTTATTGTTGTCATGGAATCTGTGGCATAATCCTGTGAGGAGTAATGTGCTTGTCCCACCAATCAATGTTTGTTTACCCTTTCTGCATTCTCATTCTCAGTTGATAGCAGTGCCAGCTCCAGGTGTGATGGA
Organism: Notiomystis cincta; assembly: GCA_013398075.1. Taxonomy (NCBI): domain Eukaryota; kingdom Metazoa; phylum Chordata; class Aves; order Passeriformes; family Notiomystidae; genus Notiomystis; species Notiomystis cincta. The sequence continues at coordinate 35,334 of VZRX01011096.1, forward strand.
GGCTTTATGACGTTTCTCTGACATGAAGCTGAGACCATTAACTCTGACCCCTCTTTCAGATCACTTTCTGCAGCTCTGCCTTTACCTGTTTGCATTGATTGCATCTGATTGCTATGAAAATCCTTTTTATATTGCAACACATCCCCAAACCCACAAATGGTCCAGATCTGGATCATGAATTTATTCATTCCTAGTGCTCGCCCAGCTCACGGCAGTTCCCAGCTCTGGGGAAGTGCCTGGGCATTTTAGAATGCTGTACTTTCTGTTGAATAGGTGATTTTTGATACCATTCATGGTTTGGTGAATAACTCCATAAAACAAAATGAAGGGAGGTAAAATAACTTGCCTGTTCTACCCATAGGAGGGGTCATTCTTTCAAGAGGTGCAGAGACAGGATTTTTGTTTCAAAGGCTTCCCCTCCAGACCCTTCACCATCCTTGTGGCCTCCTTTGGACATTCTCTAACAGATTAATGTCTTTTTTATGCTGTGGCAGCCCCCAGGAGTGGAGGTGAGGCCAGCCCAGTGCAGAGCAGGGCTGAACTCCCCCCTGTACACACATGCTGGGGTGTGTTTGGTGTCCTGAAAGCTGAAGTGCCAGGGAATGCCTTTTGCCTGGTATTTATCTGAACTTTGCAGACAGGCACTGGTGGTGTAACACCCTGTTATTCCCCAGCTTCTGGATGCTGCCCCATATCCTTTTCTCCCTCTCTGAATCATTATCTGTAACAGCTTGATATGAATGAGGCTTCATGAAACTCATTACAATCCCTTTTCCCTATTGGAATTTCTCCTGGGCTCGATGGAAATAAATGAATAGAACTGCATAGGAGAAGCTTGCACCACAGTGTTGATGCTGTTATTGTCTGGATAAATATACCACTTGAGCTGCCTGCTAATAATCTGGCAGCTGCCTGTTAATAACCTTTCATAAAATAAAAACATTTTAGAAATTCTGTGCTCTGGTAGCAGTCTAATCTGTAATAGAGGGGGAGTTCTAAAGAAGATGATGATCAGTTGCTGTTCACAAACAGAAATGAACATAATATTTGGTTAGAATTTACTTAGTTTAGATACTGTCATAAGAGATCTACATACATTAGGAAATGGGGAGTATTTCAGAAGAGGGGGAACAGGAAGGGAGGGCTGAAACCTTGTCTAGGAAAGAGCCAGGCTGATGGCCCTGGAAACAAAAGCAAGCGCTCTGAACTGTGAGGAAACTGACAGGTGCAGAGGAGCACAGCTGACAGAAGGCTGGGATCCCCAGAACACCCATGGACAGTGTCCAGTGCATGCCCAGGAAGCTGCAAGGAGAGCCCCACAAGGGCAGTGAGCAGGGAAGGCAAACCAGACTCCTTCCTATGGCAGCTGGCAGCGTCCAGGGCAGGGGCAACAGAGCAAGGGCAAAGCTTGCCAGTGCTGGAGCATGGAAAATGGGAGAGCCAGGGTGCCTGGCTTCATAGGATGGGAGAAGCACCCCAGAGACCCTGCAGAAAGGGAGAAATTGGTGGATGTGATGTTCCCAGCCCGTCAGCTTTATACCAATTTACAGAAGAGGATGTGCATGCCGAGGGCTGGCAGTGGTTTTGGAGTCTAAAATATAGTGTAACCAAATGAAATTATTGTTGTTGAAAAAAAAAAAAAACCAGTCTGAAATCCCTCTGGTTGGAAGTGTCCCACTGTAATAATAAAAATGTAATGATTGTATAATTGCCCCCACTCTCAGTCAGGAGATAGACAGGGGATGGAGTTTAGAGTTTAGAGGGGATGGAGTTAATACCTGCAAAGTCAGGGCAGGCATTAAGATGGGGATGTATCAGCTACCAACAGAATAAATGCCTTGTCGCCTATGGCAAGATACAGAAATAGAATTTTTGGAGCTGCTTTCCCCAACAGCTGGTCTACAATCCCAGGAAAGCTGTCCTGGCTTTGGTCCTGAGTGGTGCCCAGGACCGGCTCCAGGAGCACGGGGGAAGGACGACCCAATAGCAATTGCAGGATGACTAAGCTTAACCCCACAGCAGGAGAGAATAAACAAATAAATCCAGAACACAAGTGTTCAATTTAAAGAAAGGGAACTGCATATTAATATAGCAAGTGGTTAAATGGAAGAAAAAAGGATTAAGGAAGGAGCAGGCTAAAAAGCAAGAAGCCTAGACTCTTTAGAGAAATCCTGTATTAGCATTCAAGACAAACTCTGCTGAAATTTGAAAAGAAATCAGAGTGGCCCAGCAGCAGCCCTACAGGACTAAATAGAAAATTAAGGTGATTTTCATGTAGGAAGGACTGGCATTTGTAACGGGAATTTTGTCCTTCAGAACAGAGCAGGAAACTCCATATGGCAGATTAAACATAACCAGGAAATTAGGAGGGTTAAGAGAGAGTCTGAGGACCACCTTGCACAGGCTGGGGCAGAAAAATCAATGTAAAAGGTAAAAATTGTTCAATATGACAAAAGCAGGAACACTGCAGAAGTCTGTGGTGCCGACAGAAATGGTTCTAGGAAGGATGCTGGAAATGATGGCCCATGAGTCTGCTGTCCTTCAAGAGATCATAAACCTGGCAACGGAGGTTAAGATCACTGAACACCCAGATAAAGTTGGGGAAACATGAGAAATAAGAGAAAAGAGTTTGCCAGCCCCTCTTTCAGCTCCCTAAATTGGCCCAAGGTGCCTGTGGCTCCTACCCCAGGGCCTCCCAGGTGCCGTGGTGAGGAAGGGCTGGGCGCTCACAGACAGCAAAGGGAGTTCAGTGGGTGTGTCCCCTTGGCTGTCCACACACAGACTGTCCACACACAGACTGTCCACACACACCTCTCCACACACACAGACTGTCCACACACACCTCTCCACACACACAGACTGTCCACACACACACAGCTGTCCACACACAGCTGTCCACACACACAGACTGTCCACACACACACACAGACTGTCCACACACAGCTGTCCACACACACAGACTGTCCACACACAGACTGTCCACACACACCTCTCCACACACACACTGTCCACACANAAAGGTAAAAATTGTTCAATATGACAAAAGCAGGAACACTGCAGAAGTCTGTGGTGCCGACAGAAATGGTTCTAGGAAGGATGCTGGAAATGATGGCCCATGAGTCTGCTGTCCTTCAAGAGATCATAAACCTGGCAACGGAGGTTAAGATCACTGAACACCCAGATAAAGTTGGGGAAACATGAGAAATAAGAGAAAAGAGTTTGCCAGCCCCTCTTTCAGCTCCCTAAATTGGCCCAAGGTGCCTGTGGCTCCTACCCCAGGGCCTCCCAGGTGCCGTGGTGAGGAAGGGCTGGGCGCTCACAGACAGCAAAGGGAGTTCAGTGGGTGTGTCCCCTTGGCTGTCCACACACAGACTGTCCACACACAGACTGTCCACACACACCTCTCCACACACACAGACTGTCCACACACACCTCTCCACACACACAGACTGTCCACACACACACAGCTGTCCACACACAGCTGTCCACACACACAGACTGTCCACACACAGACTGTCCACACACACCTCTCCACACACACAGACTGTCCACACACACACCTCTCCACACACACAGACTGCCCACACACAGACTGTCCACACACACAGACTGTCCACACACACACAGACTGTCCACACACACAGACTGTCCACACACACAGACTGTCCACACACAGCTGTCCACCTGACCTCCCATGTATTAAAGTGCAGAGCCTTGCCTGCTCCCTTCCCAACTCCAAATCCTCCTTACTGCACACATGCAGGAGCACAGAGGATGGGCAGAAGGCATGGTGAACATGAAGCAGAGATTGAAGGTGACTTCAAGTATATGAACAATAAGAGCTCTGTGCTCTTGGTTCTTGGGTATTTCCCACTTTGGATTTAGGAATAATATTTCTCAAAACTGAGAAAGAAGCTCTTTCTTTAAGAGAGAACATTTTTGCTTTTCTAACTGTAGAGGCTGCCGTGGTAACTAAATATACAATGAGGTCATAAGGTCTAAACAGAGCTCAGAATCTCAGTAAAGATGATAAATTTAAAGGAAGCATAATTGTGCAGTGTTTGAACAAACAACCCAAATATTACACTGCAGTTATTAGGGAATCATCAAAGCCAGCATCTCTGGTATTCCAAAATGTGCTCAGTTATTCCTCAGGGGAGGGCTGAACAGCAAATTCATTTGTGACTGTGACCACAAGCCTTCCAGGGAGCCGGGATGTTTTTCAATTGTCTGCATTATTATTCTTATCTAAACGGATCTATTGATCATTAATGATCTAGAAATGCTCAAGGCATGACAGGAGACTGAGGAAAATCCAATAAGCTCACCAGCACTGCAGAATACCAAGGAGTGAGAATTCTACAGTTGTGTCCTGCCTGCACACTGTGAAGCACTCCATGAATTAGTAAACAGGATTGTCTGGATGCTCCAGGCTGACCCTCAGTTCTGAGAGTACACAGAGATCCACTGAGCACAGCCCTTCATGCAAACAGAACCTCCTCTCAAGCAGCATCTTATAAATTAAAAATAGATTTTTGAATACAGTGGAGTGTACAAAACCTACAAACATGCTGATTATTTAGGGCCTTACAAATATATTTAACGTGGACACAACTCACCCAACACAACATCGTTATTATTATTATTAATATTATTAACCAAGTCAAGCCTTTTTAACAAACGAGTATGTACACTTTTGTGAAATAAAGACATTGCCAAAGAAGACAGAGCTGAATGTCAGAGTTATTTTCCATGTCTCACTGAGGTAAAAATCCTGGGGTGTGGCCCCTACTATGTGACAAGGACAGGATCTGATTTGATTTTTTCATCACATGCCACCAAAGATGGTCATTTTCTATCAGTTTCCAGGCATTTAAGCAGGTTTGTTTATTTACTAGTAAGTTCCTGGTTTAAGAAAGGCATGAATAAAGGAAACTTAGATTTCCTAGTAAACCAGTCTGGTATTATACCATAGGTTGTGGTATCGAGAGGAATTGCTGGGCAGGGGTATCTGGTGCCAGTCACTCAAGGCCTGATTCAGACAAAGAGCCTTAGCCACTCTCTAGTGTCCATCCAGTAATTTTAAAGATGTTTTACACCAATACAACAGTCTGGTTCTAGAGCTCATTTCTTCTGGAAAGTCTCACCTCTTCCACCGGAAATGTTTGTGCACTCAGCCGTTTTAATTAAAGCACACTAATTTTGGTACCTTCCTTAAATAATGATTTTTTGTTTCTCTGGAAGATTTTGCTTTGTGGGCAACAGTATCAGCTCAGTCATCGAGTTTTAGAGATAGAATGTTCTGTAGATTTCAGAGTCCTTATAACAGGCACACCTGACTGAGGCAGAGCCCGCCAGCCCAGCTCAGGTCAGTGGAGCCCAACCCAGCTTAGTCCAGTCCAGTCCAGTCCAGTCCAGCTCAGCCCAGGTCAGTGCAGCCCAACCCAGCTTAGTCCAGCCCAACCCAGCTTACTTTAGTTTAGTCCAGCCCAGCCCAGCGCAGCCCAGCCCAGCCCAGCCCGTGTCAGTGCAGCCCAGCCCAGCCCAGCGCAGCCCAGCCCAGCGCAGCCCAGCCCAACCCAGCCCAGCAGACATTCCCGAGCCTCGCTGACCCCGCAGACAGTTGGGAGCCCAGCTGTGACTAAGCTGAGTTTAGCACGGTGCTCCGTGCCCAGGACACGCTGCCCTGGCTGCTGGGAAATGTCTGCACAGGCAGGCAGGAAGATCCACTCCCTCTGAAGGCCAATACTCCTCCTTACAGCAGGAGTGGAACAGCCTGTGCTGAGTACACGACTGGCAAGTAAGAACCAAATCAGAGTGGGGAGCAGGTCAATAAGAGAGTGATCAATCTGCCTTAGCTCTGAATAAAGCATGGTAGAAAAAACAGGACCTGTGCATGCAGCAAAGGTGTAGATCATAATGAATAGGTGCAGTTTTAATCCTGGTATCTCCTGATTCATTAATTCTTGGCTGTACTTTTCATACCCTTGTAAACTGCTCTTAGAAGTAATATATAAACATATCTAAGAAATCCTAGCTTAATGGTTCATAACATTTCAGCTTTTAAAATTTTTTGAATGGTAATTTGCATGTTTTTTCTTATACTCAGCTGCATATATGTTTTTATAGTATATGAAATAACAGATCAATGTAGATTTTGCATACAGCTATGTTTGGCTTGGGTTACTTTTTAATTTATTCAACATAAACAGTGCTTTTCAGGATCATGTGCCCCAAATAAACCTGCCAGATACCTTTTAGACATCAGATTAGAAAGAAGACCTAATCCTGTGACTACAAGTTGACTGTGTTTTATTAAGCTAACCTAAGGTTAAGCACAGTGTAGAATAAAGGAGTTTACAAATGAAACAAAACAGAGAAAGGGAACAGGTCATATGGCACAAGGAGCAAGATACAAGGTTTGATGCCAAGGTGGCATCAAGTATCCTGTCATACAGAATTCTTGACTGGAGAGAGGAAACAGGCTGTGCACTGTGAGTGGGAACATTTTGGGGGGGTGAACAATGATGAGAGAATGGAGGAAAGAAGATCCTGATCCAACAGCACTGGGAATCAACACAAGGACTCAGACTCCCTGCTGGCTCCTGTGGCTGTTAAATGATGTTGGTGCATCTCATACTTTTGGTGGCTGCCACTCACAAAGTGTTCTGGTGCCTTCCTCATTTCAGGGCCTCTGGGTAAGCCAGGCCAGGGACTCACCCTGCTCTGGGGACTCCTTTCCATGCTGCAAGAACCAGGTGGTGACTGGACTGAAAATGTTCCTTCCACTGGTTGTTCTGGCTGGTGAATATTCCTTCTTCAGCTGGCCAAGTTGGTGGGTGGCTGTGCTAATGACTTGGCATGCAGCACCAGTCTAAAGCCTTTTGGTTTATTTTGAGCAATAATGAAACATTCCCTTTGATTAATACAGTTAACAGTTAATTACTGCTCATCCATTGTTGTATTTAAATAAAAAGTGTGTGATACATAAAGATTTCTGCTTCTTGGAAAAAACCCCAACCATTTCCTTTCTTTACTATTTCCTGATAAATTAATAATGAGTATTTTGCCACCTCTTTGATGTTGCTGGAATCCCATTCTATGTGTGGCTTTCACTGGGACCACTATATTTCAGGTCCCTTCATATTGTTTCTAAATTGATTCTAAAATAATACAAATATTTTCCCTTTTAATCATCTTGTAAGTTGTTATTTTCCTAGGCCATCATCTTTTTCCTGCTTGCATTAGGACAGAAATGCTGCATTGTAAGAAATCTACACCTTTCTGCAAGTCTGGCTCATTAAAACATTACAATGCATTATTAATTCTGTTCTTAGCAGATTAAGATAAATCACACACTGGCTATGACAAGGAATCTTCAGGATATAAGGTGAGGCTGGCACCTCCTTAGGAGGAGTTGTGAGGCTGGAGGGGGTTTGACTTCCAGAGATCTTCAAGGAACCTGCCTGGGGCCAAACACGTGGTGCCTTCATTAAAGACCTCCCTGAAATAAGGAAGAATTTGCTAATGAACCCCCCTGCTGGAATACAGTTGGGAAACATTGTTACTGTGCAGGAGAACTGCAGTGTGATAAAGAGGAGCTGAATAACCTTGAGGCCAGCAAGAGAGAAAGCAGAAGCAGATCAGCAGCTGAGAGAACAAGTTCAGCACTCGGAGGCTGCTGGAGAGAGCTCTCCCTGTGAGGCTGCAGCTGCCACCTAACCCAGGCACGCTCAGGATCCAGAGCCTTCAGCCACTGTTCTGGGAAAAACTGCTTGTGGCTTAGACAGCAAATCAAAGCTGCTGCCAGTTTTACAAGTTGTGGATTTCCCACTGGCACAGCCCCCCAGAAGCACGAGGGAGGTGGGCAGCACCAAATAAACACGAGCAGCACAAGATGGTTTCACTCTTGATTCACCTGTGTGTCCAGTTTGAAGGCAGAACCTGAGTCTCTCAGGAAAGTGTGTTAGCAAGCACGATCAAGAATATTCAGTTTCAAGTTTTCTGCACTCTCCAGTTGAAATATTTGCTATCCTCCTTGTCTCTTGTAAGCTGCTTCTACCATTTACACTGCACTGTAGTGAAATTTGACCAAATAAACACTTCCTGCCAGGTCAGTTGACAAATGTTGACATTAGAACCAGAGAAGGGATGGAAATGTCTTGCAGGCAGAGTGGCACTGCCCCTTGGGTCAGCACTAGCCTCAAGGACGGGATGAAACTGCCCCAAAAATCCCTGTTCATCATGAATGTGTTGAAAGTGCTGTGCTGCTTATGCTGCTGCTGAGTTTGGACCACAGCCTTTGCACACCAGCTTTAAGTGAGAAGGAAAGACTGATGGGAATGCCTTTGAGATGTCCATGTAACAGTATCAGCAGTAACTCATAATCACTGCCAACAATAAATACTGTATTGATCCACAAGGACGGGAGCCTGGGGACAAACTGCTCCCCGAAAGCTGAGCACTCACTCTTCTGATGCTCTCTAAATGTCTTCCAGCAGTGGTCCTGCAGTGGCAGCTCTCATTATTTGTCACGGTTGAAAGGCTGCTTCTGCTTCTCATTAAATGTTTTGTGCTGCACAACAGGTCTCAGGTTTACTGTTGCATGAAGTTCCCTTGTGGATTTCTCTCCTTTTCAAAGAGTTTCAAAGTAGTCCTTCTTTACTGATCTTTCACAATCACTAAAACACTGGAAGAGCATACAGACTGTGACAGAAAACAACAAAGTTCAGGCAATTCCCAGCTGAGGGTGATATGGCACCATATATCCATCACATAGATTTAGGCATTGGAGAGAAAATTAAGCAGCTTGTGGAATCGTGGCATTGTGCCTGGGTGTTGGAAGGAAACGCAGCACTTCCCATCATTAAATGAGGATTTAATGTTCAGGGTGCTCAAATGTTTCCCATTTTTTTCTAAAGCAAACCTTCATTAGCATGTTTGTTTAAGCAGTACAAACTGTCTTGTCCTGGGGGCCACGAGGCTTTGGCTGCAGCTGCCAGTCCCTTCTAATGGGCACTTGGACATCATCTGCATGTGTCTACTTTGTTTAGAACTGAGAAAATGGGTCAGATTGATGACTGGTGAAAAGTAGAAACAAGTTCATAAAACCACTGGTAGTAGGTGCAAAACTGTATCACTGTTTTAGATCTTTAATATTTTAGTTATTTTATTTTTTTCCCCAGAGCTTTATTTCTGCTTGCAGGACATTTTTATTCAAGGGTAGTAAGATTCCAGAAATCAGCGTTTGTAATGTAAATTGTGACCTGACTTTAATGTTAGCCTTGATCACTGTGTGCTGAAACAGCTGTGCCTTAAGAAATACTATGATAAATCCACCTCTACAGTGAAACACACAAAACAAGGAGAAAATACACATACAAGTCATTATTTATAGTCTGGTATGGGACTAGAAGAGCAGGAAACTTGAGGAAGAAAACCTTAAAAGTCTCCTATGCCAGACCCTGAGAGCCAGAAGGAGCGTTACCACATTACTGAGTCCATATAGGCTCTGTGCTCTCTGCAGGACCATTTGTGGGGGGCTCGTGGCTCCGTGAGAAAATCCCCACCTGCCCACACTTTCCCGTTGCTCGCCCTCCCTCACGGCTCCTGACATGGCGGGCTCCGTGCCTGACTGCCGTCCCCCAGCCAGCCAAGTGCCCGCTCCTGTGCCACGGAGCGCCGGCAGCGGCCGGGGGCTGAGCCCGCCTGGCCAGAACCTTCTGGAAGGAGCAGGGCTCAGCTGCCTCTTGCTTTTGCTCCAGAGGAAGCGCGGTGCTGGGGAAGGTGGCTGATGGAGGAGTTGCCTTCTTGGCCCCGCATGATGGAGCCGCGCTGATGTCCGAGGAGAGACGGCAGCGGCACCGCCCGGGAAGCTGCTGGTAGGTGATGGCGAGCACTTCTGAGGCGAGGAGAGCTCAGTCCCCGCGGGCAGTGTTTGCTTTCCAGCGCTGTTCCCGTGTTCACGGCCGGGATTTTCCCGTGTGGGAAGGGCGAGGGCCGAGGCCGCCAGGGGGAGCCGCGGCCGCGCTCCTGCCTTAATTCCCGAGGGTTTTCCCTGCGGAGCTGCCAGCAGGCTGCTCTGGGAGGGATTGGGGACGCGAGTTCTTCATCTCCTTCGAGCCATGGAAAGCCCTGGCTCGCAGCTTCAAAGCAAAGCTTTCCTGTGTTGTTTGTCCTTCCACAAGGGCGTGGGAATAGCGACGTGCCCAGGGTGGCTTTTGGAGCATCCTGGATTTATCTGGTGGCAGTGCCAGGGGGAAAAGCATTTCCTGGAGAACAAACGAACATCTATCCTGTTTACTTTTAATTCTTGAACGGGCTTAGGAGAGCAGAAAGGTGTGGAAGGGGAGGTTCTTCCCCTCGCTCCCCAAACTGGTTTGTTTCTCCCAGGAAAGTGGAGAAACTCTGGGGGCACTCAGTGGTTCAGCCTAAGCAGGAAGCCTGCAGGAAATTTGGCTCCATCCAGTCTGCCAAGGACAGGAAACCCAAGGATTTTAGTCCTTTTCATTAATGTAGGTATGACCTAAAAGGCAAAATAATGTGCCTTAGCCCCTGTGGGGGAATGTGCTCTCCAATGTAGGGACCCAGAGCAGAGGGGCAACAGGGTTATGAAGTGACTGCATCTGAAGTACAACCAACTTCAGGGCTGAGTGACAGGGCTGGGAAGGAGGGTGTGAGGAGCTCTGTCAAGCCTGGCAGGAGTAACTGGTCTAAAGTGAGAATAGCTTAAAAATAAAACCCAAAGTTTTCAGTTATGACTGCCACAGGAACACCTAGAACAGCCTTCTGATGAGAGGAAAATGCTGAAAACTGCATCTGTCTAAAGTTGTCCAGTCATTTTTTGAAAATAATCTGAGTTGCTATGTCTGAACCAAATTTCCTGGATCTCTAGAGAATCTTATTTCAACTCTAAAGCTTTATTTTAAGAATTAACTCAGCATTTCAAAACAAGCTGTTGGAATTTCAGTGGTGCTGCAATTTGCCATCTGCTATTTTTCTAATTCTAGCTTATACTTAGATAAATTTGGCTCATTTTCACGAAAGTATGTTCTCTAGAACTTGCATGTTCTGGCACTGCCTGATCCTCTTGGGTTTATTCATGGATTGTGTGGGTACCTGGGGGTGAGGTCTCGCAACTGAAAAGGCTTCTGACATCTGTTCTTAACCTTCCTCTCCTTCAAATTTAAGAACTGGTTCTGCACAACACAGGTTTTATTGTTCTGAAAGGGAGGTGAGAGGAGGATCAGTCATTGCAGTCTCTGCTTGATCTGGTGTGGGTTTTGGTGATTTGATTTCCAGCAAGAGTACTCAGCTATTGCTAGCACTTATACTGCTCTAAATAAAAGATATGCTTAGGTTTTTCTTTCTCCTTTCTTTGTAGATGTTGTTGCTGTTATGAAAGCATGAACTCCATAACTGATGGGCAAATTTCCAAAATGTGTGAGGGCTTAGCTAGGTTAGCATTCCAGAGGAATAACAATATAGAGCATGTCTTGACTCTGGTTAACCTAGCAGTTGTCAAGGGCTGGGCCTTCTCTACATTCCAGGCTACTCTAATAATTTCCTGTATTTCTGGGACATTTGCACATACTATCTTTTAAGTTTGATTTTTAGTTACTGTATCCAGTTATATAAAGGCTTATGTTCTCACAGCTGCACTAAAGTTTCACACAAAGAATAGGGAGCTCTGGATCAGAATTCTTCCCTGTTGTGTTATATCCACTCCTTTGGCATCTAGTCCCAGGTGATTCCTGTCCCTGTCTCTTGGATCACCTGTCCTTAGTGTAACTTAATTCTATCATAGTGTCACCTGCACTTTACCAGGGAGAGCTTCATGAAATTTTGCATGAAGGACATGCTTTTATTCTTTTATGGGCAGAACACCTAATCCTGTTTCCACTCACATAGCTAATATACTTTGGGCTGCCTGGGAAGTGACTCACAGCCATGAGAGAGCCAGGGAAGGAGCTGTGTTTCTACTGTTGCACTATTAAACACTAGGTGCATTATATGGGAATGCTATCAATAGTTAAAAAGCAATTTAGGAGTAAACTTGGTTGTACAACGAAACAAAACAAACATATTTTCTTCCTCCCCTTCAGAAAGCTAAAGCTGGCTATCTGGAGACTTCTGAAACGAGCTGGTATTAGCAAGTTTCTTGAAGAAAAATTAAATGTGGGGTAACTAATGGAATTTACTGAAACTTGGGAAATTATATTGCCCGTTCCCAAGCACAGCAAGCTGTAATATTCCCTATGAGAGCACTCAAATCAGCTGACTGTTACAGGCTTGTGTGATAGATGAGCAGGATGAGAGCACTCCTTGTCTTGCTGCAAAGCCACATCTGACTCTGTGCCTGCAAACCCAGACCTCTCCACGCCAGAAAAGCTCAACCATTTGTGAGGCAGCACCTGAGAGAGCCGTGTGCTTTACACCCACCCACAGATGGGCTGAGCTTGTTTCCCTGGTGGCAGGACAGGAGGCAGCATCGGGGTTCCAGAGCAGTCCTGCCTGCACAGTTCCTCAGAAGCTGAGCTTGGCACTGCTGTGCCTTTTGTTGCTGCTCAGCTCCACAGAGTCTCCCCCTCTCCTGTGCCTTGGCTCCAGTGATGGCCAATTTAGAGCTGACCTGTCTGCCAGGAGCCCTCCTGAGCTCACTCCCTTTGGGTTACACAGGTGCCAGCCCTGGGAAAAGAGCTGCCTGCACAGCCTGGAGTGGGCAGTTCCTGCATTCAGCCACGTGTGTCTGCCCTAGACCTTGTCCTCTGAGCAAGGGACACTCAGGTAATCTGAAATGGAAGAGAGGTGACTGAGGTGGTCAGTCCGAGATGCCATCTGACTGTCCTCAAACACAGCCAGAGGCATCAAACGGTGGAAGGCTGGGAGGATGAAATGGAACTAGGGAGGAAACCACTCTGGGCATGTTCCTCAGCTCGTTTGTCAGGGTTTGGGGTTTGTCTGCCTTCCAGATTGCTTTAACAACTCCCTGTGTTCCTGGGAGATTCAAGCAGGGCTGTAGGACACCAGAGCACCGCCTTTGATTGGGGAACGCTTCTGAGGCTGGAAGAGTATTTTGGAGAACAAAAACCTTCGTGGGGTGTCCCACACAGGCTCTCTCCGGGCTATTTGCTGCTGGCTGCTGCAGAGGACAGGCACTAAGTCAGACCTGCTCTGCCCCAGTGTGTTAAACACTTGGTGGGCTCAGGGGAGGAGTCAGACTGCCAGGAGCTCCCCTGCCCTGCTCAGAGGCTCTGCAGCGGGCTGGCTGTGTGCAGGGAGAATGCAAGGGGCTCCTTTTGTGCCCTGCTGGGCTTTAATCCTCTGAAGTGCTGAGTGTGCTTTATCCAGGGATAGGTCACCTCTGCGCTTCAGGCGTCTCAAATAAAGCAGGTGGCTGTAGGTGCTACAGAGGAAGCAAACTGTGGCTACAAGGAGGAGATACATTCAGTATGTGTCTTCCCCCATCCTACATTCCTCATTTTTTTGAGGGTCATATATCACAGTGCCAGTGCTTTATACATGGATGGCCATACAGGCATGTAGGTGACCTCTGTGGGCTCACATAAAACATAGTTTTGAAGTGTACTTCTCAATACTTCTCAGTACCCAAATGGAACAGTGCAAAACCTAAACATTTCAAGAGAGAAATGAGGACAGCAGCCTGCAAATGCTGCTCAGTTGTGCTCTTTGTCAGGGTGATTTCTTTAGGTGTTGACCTGTCAGCAGCTATTTTGAAAGAAGCCGGGATTTTGGTTAGCAAATGCAAGGAGACCTAATACTTGCAGTCAGCAGAAGGTTTTCAGTGTCAGGCTACTGAGGAGCAAAGATTTCAGTTCTATTTATATTCCTTTTCAACTATGAATTTTCAAGTACTTTGCATCATTTAAGTCTGAGTATTGGCAGATGTTGAATGTTTTCAGCTAGCAGTAAAGTCACAAGGATGTGAGGTCAAATCCCACATAATAAGCTGAGCTCATGAGGTCAGCCCCATCCCAATTATTTGAAGAAATTTTACTGAAACACAATCATCTTACTTTAGTCCTCATCTTCTCCCCTATTTATTGAAAAGACTACTACCTAAGCAGAGCAATTCTGTACAGGTGTCAGGTAAAGGAGAATGGTTATTAAAGAGTGGTTATTGTGGCGTTGTCTTGGGCACCAGCATGGTCTGGATCAGCATGGTTGTGTTGTGATTAATGGCCTTATCAAAACTCAGAGAAATTACAGAAGAACTCACACAAAGGAATGCAATATCCGCTTGCAGCACAGGACTTAATAACGAGGCAAAGCATGAAACCGTTTGATGTCATTAATAAAATCTATCTTGGGATGCAGGAAGGTATTTGCAATTGCACCAGTCCTTGAGAAAAAGGCAGACAAGACAGCTGTGGTGATGGAAAAGATAATACATTAAAGAAAAATTAACATATCTTTGGGGATTTTTTTAGCAGGAGGTGAAGGGAAGCTTTTCTTCATTAAGGGAACCTGCAGTTGTCTGAAAGCATGGAGAACATCATGGATAGAAATCTTGTCTATTAGAGCAAGCATTCAAGTGGACCCCCTTGCAGGTGCCTGGGTGTGTTATGTAAGCAGTGCTATTCCTTCAGTGGAAGTTTCAGCTGCAGTTGTGTTTTACCTTTGTGTCAGGTAAGGAGTCCTGGAGAGTGCACTCACTGTTTCTCTCCTGTATTTCAGCTAAGGACAGCACTGAAAATGCAGTGAGTGTTAAGGTTCTGAGTTTAGTGAAGTCAGGCTGTGAAACTTCATAAATCTTCAGAATTTGGAGTTACTGTATTCTTTGCTTGCTTAAGTTCTTGCCTGGCTTTGCCTTTCCTTGAGCACTGAAGTCTGCAAGCCCTGTGGCCTGTTCATTCCATGTTGGCTTCATCCCCTTAAAAGATGGGGATGTTTTTATTGTTGTATACTCCTGTGAAATAGAAGACAACGGGCTTCAAGTCTAGTGCAAACACTGCACTAGAAATGCACTAAGATCTCTGGAAGGTGGCTGATTTTGTATCCTGCTCCTTTACAGTTCAGAGGAGCAGCTGAGGGAGCTGGGGCTGTTTAATCTGGAGAAGAGGCTCAGGGGAGGCCTTATCACCCCCTATGGGAGCATGTAGCCAGGTGGGGTCGGTCTCTTCTCCCGGGTAACAAGTGACAGGATAAGAGGACATGGCCTCAAGTTGTGCCAGGTAAAGTTTAGTTGGATATTAGGGAAAATTTCTTCAACAAAAGAGTCGTGAGGCATTGCAACAGGCTGCCCAAGGGAGTGGTGGAATCACCATCCCTGGAAGTGCTCAAAATCACGTGGATGTGCAGCTGGTGAACGTGACAGTGCAGGATTAACACTCGGACCTGATCATCTCTGAGGTCTTTTTCAACCTTAACTGTTCTATGATGCTACACAATCACTTGCCAAATAGATTGTGCCCAAACCTGAAGAGAAGGAATCCCATGCTGCCACTGGCATTTGGTCACTTGAAATCTGGCACAAAATAGAGGCAGAGGCTGCAGAAAAGTGCAGAGCTGAGAAGCAGGAAGGTCTGCATCAGATCTCTACAGATTTTTAAACACCCAACACTGATACAAATGAGTGAGCATGAACAAAATTCCAGGATTGATTCCCTGTGAGGGATTCCTGCTCTTGCCCAAGTTCTTAGTGAACTGCTCCCCATCTGTGTTAGTGCTGCTGACAGTGATGGTCACCAGGCATTGGAGGAAGCCTCAGTCTCATGGTTCTGGATGTTGATGAGATCATCTTGATAATGCTCAGAGGAGGAGCAAAGGCCAAATTCCAGGTTTTTCTTCTGTCAGCAAACTGGAGGTATTCTGTCCTTCCTAACACTCTAAACTGGCACTTAAACCTAGTTCTTTTTAATGAGGAGATATTTTCATTGCTGTGGCTGAATGACTTAAAATAATTGAGAGCTCACTGGGCACATGGCCAAAGCTCTGAGCTAAAAAAATCGTATCATTTATGGATTTTTCTCCTTATTCAGCCTACTTGAACCATCTACTGATGCAAGGCCTGGAGGTTGCAGGTTGTCATAAAGCTGAATGTGAGATTATTTTAAATGAATCTCATTGAGTTGGCTTAGATTCATATAAGACCGAGGTACAATTATTTTCCCTAGCTAAGCTCATCTTTTTGCAGGGCTTTCTCAGCTCACCTTTCTTTTTTCTACTTTCAAATTCTTGTCAGCCTGAACCATCCACTTGCAGAGGACTTGCAAAGGACCACTCAATGAGTTGTATTTTGAACCAGAAGCCCCCAAACTTGGTAGCAGTCAAGTGTGCTCTCTCAGAGTGTTGGCTGCATCTGTTGCTTGCTTCTTGAAACGTTTCTTCATTTCCAACCTGTTCACTGGCTTCAAGATTCTTGCCAGAAAACCCCCTGCCAACTGCTTCTAAGATCCTGAGGAATGCCCCCGAACTGCCTGTGAGAGGATTTATTTCCCTGCATGCCTGCAGGAGGAACATCTGTCTGGTGGGAGCTGTGTTCCTGCAGGCAGTGCAGGCTGGCACCTTCAGATCTCTGCAGCCAGGAGCTGGTTCTGGCTGGGTGCTGAGTGATGCCAAGGTTGCTTCAGCCCTTACACTACTGCCATTAGCACAAGGAGGAGCAGAGGCTGGGAGCTGTGTGCTGACCTGAAAAGGGAACACGTGGATGCTCTCACTTGATTTTCTTACTCTGCTCCAGGTGTGGGTTTGGCGCTTTTTTTAGTGTGGCACCGTTCTTGGGCGCTGTTAAACACGGCCCATGTGCCTGTCAGCAGAATTCCAGCTCGTTCCCTTTCAATCCTCCTGATTATTTTTCAGGAGGTTATTAAAAAAAAATCCGAAAGGAAAACACACCTGCTAGGTGAAGACAGATTATTCAAGTGTCAGGAGAAAACCTCCTCCATATGTACTGTAATAAAAGCAAAGACTCTTAAAATAGACTTCCGTGGCTTGCATAATAATTGGAACACAATTTACTGTGGAGACAGCATCAGTGTAACTAAGGAAACTTTCCTGTCTGATGGTGGAGGATGAGGAAATGGTATATCAAAGTGCTTCAATCACCACTTTAAAACTATAATCTGTGTCAGTCAGACTGAGAACACATTATGTGTTCTTTTGCACCATCTGTCCAACAATCAGTTGAACTTAGTCTGAAAGTGATGGAAAAGCAGCCCTCAGTAACTTGAGAATATGACATTTATCACATTTAATACCTACTGAAGAAAGTGTCTGTTAATAAAAGGGTGTGCTAAAATAATAATGGAAAATTTCTTTGGGTTTCTCTCTTCTTTTTTTGTGTAAAACTGTCGATGAAATGCTACCATCTTGCTTGTCAATGTGTAATTGTCTTTTAATGGTTGGCTGCTAAGTAGTAATTTTTTTCCCATTTACTGGTTTCAAAGGCAAAATCTTTTGATAAGACTTTCCCAGCCTGGAGGAGGTGACACTGTGTTAGTTGTAGATGTATCTTAGATGCATCCTATGCTTAGGTGAACCTCTCCTATCTCACCTACCTCCACTCTATGCTATGCACAGGTAACTTTTCCTTAGGTTGATGCCATCTTGGGCTTAAATGAGTGACTGGGTGGTTGGTTGCTTTGTTTCTTGGTTTGGATTTTTTGTTTCCATTTTATTTCAGAGGATAAATTAAAAACAAATTTCTGTAAGCCAGTTTTTCTTTGGCAATTTCAGAAATGAAACTAAGTCTCAATAGCTAAGATCAGATCCCCTTAGATACATAAACACAAAATCACATTCTAGAGGGCAGGGAAGTTGTGCTGTTCTATCCCGTTATTGCCTGCAAGGAAGATGTTTCAAAGACCTTTTGTATTAACATTTACAGATTTTTTTTTTTTTCTGAAATCTTAATCAGATGACAACACTAACCAGTCAAATCCTGAAATTATTTAAAAGAGACCATGGACAAATGTTCCATGTGGTGATCAGTGCATTTACAAACCACTCACCAAGACTAGCAGACTGCAAGTCACAGAAGCCTGTGCTGAGCACAACAAATGTTCACTGGAGCCACTGAAGTGTTCCTCTATTGCAATTTTTGATTGTATTGTAGGTCACCTCCATATCACAGTGGCTTCACAATATGGAAAAAAGAGTCTTTTTTTTTTTCCTTGTCCTGTGAATCTGACATTCTTAATAGTCTTGTTTTGCTGTGATGCCTGTCAAAAATGAACTGTAAAGGGAAGAGGTGGGGGGAGTCTTAAATATTGCGAGAAATCTGAGTGACACATTAATTTTCCTATTTCTGTTAAATCAAGAGGGTAAAGAGTCTCTTGCAAGTGAAGAAAACTGAGTTAGGCTGTGCTGGTTTGCCAGCCAGGGTCAGTCCTCACTGTGTGCCTGGAACCAGTTCAAGGAATGAAGAGCTGGATATTCTGTATTCTTTGGCCCTGTTCTGCAGAGTGAGTACTCAAAACACAAGTGTTCTCTGGGGCAGACAAAAGTAAGAATGACTGCACTGTTGCCTGAATGTGTAGAATACCAAATACAATAAAAGATAGGAGAAGGTCCTTTTTAGTTTGCAACTTAAATGTTAAACTTTTAAAGCTCTGTAAGTTCTCATTTTTGCACTTGAGAGGGAGTAATAGCTGTGGAGGGTGTACATTCATGTCACAAAAGAAAGATGGAAATGGTGACTCTTACCTTTTTCTGCACTACCTGTGATGTGAAAGGCTTGCTCTGAAAGGACACTTCACTAAAATAGGTTCTGAGGCTTTCTGAGCAACCTCAGTTTAACACTGTTGCAGTTCTCCAGCTATCAGACAATGGCATTAGTCTGCAATAAGAAAACTTTCTCCTTCCCACTGTAATTAGGAGAGAGAAGTGTTTCCAGCCAGTGCTCGTGGATTTCGTGTTTACACAGGGCCAGTGGAAACTGCCCTCTGGGACAGAAAATCTTCACCTTTTTGCACTGCCTCACAACCAGTGCAGGACAGACATGTCCTGAACAGTACTTTTGCAGCTTGGTGGTTGCCAAATCCACTTCTTCATACTTGATGTGTCAGCTAACTAGGTCTGAATTTTTTTTATTTAACAGATGCAATAAAATTTACTGTCCATTAAGTTTCTTTATGAATGAGCTCTGCTTCCCTCAAAGAAAAATGTGTAAATATACACCCTCTAATTTACAATTTTGCCAAATATTTCATGTTCCAACCCAGCCAGCTTTGACCAGTTAATGAAATTGTTGGTCTCTGATGCAGATTCATTCAAAGGAAGCAGTCTAGTGAAATGCAAAGGCAAAGCCCAGCAGCAGTGATGCATGATTTAGTGGAGTTAAGCCTCCTTTAGCCTCCATCTGTGTTATTTTTCAGCTCTGCTAGATATTTATTTAGCAGGAAGGAGAAAAAAAATTAAAAGAAGTAAAGCAGCTTTTGGCAATGGCATTTAGGAAGATTTCAGTCAGGGTTCTAGGTTTCTCCTGCCAATGACAGAGGTTCCAAGGTGGCATTTGTGGCAAACTCAGTGGTTCTTCCACCTTATGAATTAAAATAGAGAGGTAATTGCAGCTGCAGAGTTTGAGAGGTTTTCCCTGGTTTTATTCTTTGTCTTCACTTGGCATAGTGAGGCATTTTACTACAGTGAGGTTTAATCTGATTTAGCTGCCTAACGAACTCATTAAAAGTTGTAAAACATTGCAGGAATTCTTAATGGTGATAGTGGGGAAGGTGGACAATAGGAATGAGAGAGAGGAGGACTTTAAAATCCTCTTTTTGAAGGACAACTAAAACTAGAATCTCTAAGCACTTTTTTTGCCAGTTCTAAAACTTTAGATTTTTTTTGCCAGAACTCTCTTTTCTATAAAAAAATTACCTAACATTTAATAATATTACGTAGCATTTATCAATCTGGAGTATCATTGCTATAATAAGTGGAATAGAGTAAAAGATTTATTTATGTAGAAAATAGTAAAATTTGTGGTCTCTTATACACATGAGGCATAAAGCTTTCTGTGGTAGGTGATAGAAACCTTCACTGTTAACATTAGAAGTAGAAAGGTGTATAAAATGACTTGTGACCCCCTTTTGGGTACACAGGGGCTGTGTGCAGGCGGTGGCTGAGGCTGGACCGAGGGCTGTCACTCACCCCTGCTCTCTGAGAGCCCTCAGGATATGTCAGAATTGAGGGTGTGGCTGGTCTGAGCTCCTCCCTGGCTCTCTGCAGTTCAGGTGTTTCAGCTGCCGCCCCTCTGAGCCCTCAGAGGGGAGCACGTCCAGTGCCTGAGGTACAGCCAGGTTAACAGGGCTGTGTCAGCCTCGGGAAGTGCTGTTGGAGTCTGCCCTCTCTGCTTGGCCTTCCCCAGTTTTTGGAAAACCGTGTGCCCAGTGGCATTGATGGTTTGTGTATTTTCCCACTGCACCACCCGGCTCCAGTGTTCCCTGAATTCTAGTCTAAAGCCCGGGGAACCTCGGGCCCTTTTCTTTTCTTCAGTCTCTTCCTGCACCTTGTGGAGGCACAGCTGCTGTACCAGGTGACCCTTCTGGGGTTGGAGTGGCTCTAGAGAATCCCTAATTCAGCTCTTTGTCCAATACACAAAGTGGGGCAACGCAGGATGTGTTCAACTCAGCAGTGTTCTCCAACAGGGCAAAAACACTTGATCTCATCTGATGGGAAAGATTCTCTCCTTTTAGTCCATGAAGATGGGTATGAATCGTGTGATGAATGTCTTGATTTAGGGTATTCATTAAATCTGGCCTAAAGGTTCAAAGGACATGTTTCAGTTATTTTCTGAAAGCTTAGGCTTTGAGCTACAGGAAGGAGTGGGAGTTTCTTCCCTTTCTCACCGTGTTGCTTAGTTTTGTTTTCAAAAGCATGACAGATTTACAACAGTTTCAAAAAGTCTTGTTAACATCCTACACGGTTGTGAACAGATTCTTGGATTTTTTTTTCCTAAATTAGTCCATAGATTTTCTTTTTTACTGGAAGCAAGTATGGTTTTTTGACTGGTTTCTTTATATTTCACTCTAAGCATGTCAAGAATTTAGAAGAAACACAGCATTAAAAGTACCATGGCATTAGAATGAACTCTAAGTTACAATGGTAATCAAATAATATAGTGATTATTTTTTTTCTTTAAATAAAAATTCTTTTTTCCACCAAAAAAACTCCCAAAAACCAGCCCTTCTGTGGAACAGCTTGGAGGAGGGGAAGCATATTTAGTTTTTAGGCAAAGGCTTTAAAATCAGATTAGAGACTAATGCTTTTCATCTTTGTTGAAAGGGAAGAAATGAATATTTCTCAACGAGTTAATTGTATTTGTGCTGATGTTGCCTAAAGGTAATGGTTTTTAAGGAAATAATATAATTATTTTAGCCACATTTTTTAAAAAAACCTGATTGGTAGCTTCTTTATAGTAGACATGAATTAGTTTGAAATATTTTCTGCTCCCTATTGTACAAATATTCTCTAACCTTTGACCAACAATTGATGTTTTGTCTCTCTGTGACAGTGCTGGAGATAAAACTTGGATCTGTGAACCAATGGAAGCTATTTTGTTGCACATACCCTCACTGCACTTCTTGCTGCTGGATTGGCATATGTTGCCTCATTTAAACAGAACAAAATAATGAAGTGGTGCTGGCATTGTAGAGATATTCCTGGGCTCTTTTACCAGGCACAGTGAAGTGGAAAATGTACTTTAATGAAGAAAGCTGGCAGCACTTTACTTTTACTCCTCCTTTTCTGTTTGTCACAGCCACTGAGTTATTTTGATTTAGGAAAACAACAAAAGCAACAAACAAATCAAGGAAAGTTATTTCCTATAACCCTCAATAACAAAAAAAAAAAGGAAAAAAAAATGAGTCCAGGAGGACTGGCTTACTTTTTAAAACTATTTTCTTAGGGGCTTGGCATTTATTTTGCCCTCAAAGGTTTAAGGACATTGAACTTCTCTGTTCAGGCCTTGTAAAAAGGACCTTGAAATGGAGCTTTCAAGATGGTGCAGGATATCAGTTTGACTTTTCTGAAAAACAGAAGAAATCTATGTTGCCAAGACTGAGAGACTCATGGCCTGTTCCAGGAGTTCTTCTCTTTGCCACAAACTGGCCATAAAACCTGTTCCCAAACAGCTGTCCTATTTCAGAACACCAAACTCACCTTACTGCTGCATGCTGGATGTTTCAAATGCTGTCTGATTATCAGAGTGTGTCAGAGTGCACTTACCAGCTTGAAAACTCCTCCTGACAGAAATAAGAAATGATGAGCTTGTGTTCAGAGTTTGCACAGCAAACAGGAGGTCCTGTTTCATGAAAATCCCAATGGAAATAGCTCCTAAATTATGCCTGCCTGGTATTGTATGATCAGAAATGGCAACTGGAATTAGCACTGCTCCTAACAGTGTGTTCTGCAGCCTGGCATCACTGAGTTCTGCAGCTATTTCACAGAAATGTTATTTGACTGATGAGTCATCCTCAGAGCACAGCATTGTAATGCAATAATGCCTGGCATGTGATAGATAAATCTAAGTTAAAACCGGTGGAAATTGCTTGAGCTGGGGGAAGAATTACATTGAAACATGTTGGGGGTTTTGTTTTTCCCCAAGTTTTTTACAGCAAGAAGCAAAATAAATGAATATCACCAGAAAATAAACATCAGATTCGATGTTTCTCTTTAGTCCTGTCAGTGGTCCTTCCCTTGAGAGTAAAAACCAAAGCGCAGAGCTGTGTCTTGAGCCACAGGTGAACACTTAATACTAAATGTATCATTTTTATTGCACATTGTTTTTTCCCTTTGCTTACAGGTTGAGTTGTTTTCCTATCTTTTCCCAAAAACCTCCACCTTCAGTCTGCCCTTTAAATTTCCCTGCAAAAGGTTACAGTGGTGTTTTTATGGGTTGCTTGCCATACAAATCAGTATGTGAATCCTGGGTTTGTGTCATTTTTTCCTGAGAGACTTCAGCTGAGAAGTCCAGATGCTGGAGGAGGACCTGACAAAAAACTGGCATCATTTCTCAGAGTTAAAAACTTTGTTTCTGCAGCATTTGCAGCAGAACCTTTCTAACACCCTGGTGACAGAAACAGAAACTTGTTGAGGCAGGCCCTGTGGGGGAAAGTGTGAGGTTGCTGTAAATAACATGAGCCTTGGGCAGAATTTCTGTTGCTAAAATAACTGTATTATTTACAATCTACAGAGAAACAGTGTCTCTGCTGTGATTTCCACGCTTTACAGTCTATATTGCATGTTTTTATCAACAGCTAGGTAGAAACACCATCCAAGTGATGTTTAGTGAAATCTGTGTTCAGCAGTGCTGTTCATAGATGTCAGACTGCAGTTGCCTGAAGATGTATGTCAGCCACACTACTCTCTTGATGGCTGAAGATTTCATCTCTTCCAGTCTGTGTTTGGCAAGAGGCCAGTGGAATGTAATCCTGTAGAGGAAATTGTCTAACAAAACCAAGGCCATAAAGCTGGGTGGTTGAAAATGTGAGCTGAGATGTTCTAAGGAGGAACAGGCGTGGTATGATTTAAACAGATTGCACCTTACTCTTAAACTCCTGTGATCTTGACACTTTTTTGAGCTGTGTGGGTTCGATGGGATAAATTAGGACTTCTGAATATCTTTTATTCATGAAATTTCCAAGCCACCCTGCAGTTGACTTTATCATTTAAACATGTGGTATTCAGTATTTCAATAACAGCAAGAAGTCAAAAAGTTTTCTTGAGCTCACACTTTCTGTTCCAGACTCCAGGACCCAGTCATGTTTTTCAGGAAATTTCTGTGGGGCACAAGAGACTGTTCCAGCAATTATAAAGCAAATAGCACAAAGGACAGGAAGGTAAACTGGAATATCTACACAGGGCAATTCAGCTGCTTGTTTCTTTAGATGATCTAGTGTTGCTGACTGGTGGTTGTTGTTCTGTGAGTGAACATGCTGTGTGTTGAACTTAGAGAGGCAAATAGAAATTCTTGCCCTTTCCTGTCTTGAGCTGTATGAAAGTAGGTGATTTTATAAAAAAATAACTGTTTTTCTTAGTGTGCAGGCTACTTAAGACCAACAAAGGAATAAACAATTTGATAATTTTCTGACATCCGGTATGAATTTGGCAATGAACAAACCGGTACCAGTAATGACCATGTAAGTCCTGTTTATTTCTGAACTCGACTGGGAAAGACAATACAAGGAAGGGTGAAACCACTTGAGCACATTTTAAAAAATAATTCTCACTTGCAGTCCTCCTGTCAAAAAAACCTCAGCATTTTTGTAATCTTGTCATGTGATCATTAGCATGAAAGCTGTGGGTTAGTGAACTGCTGGGTGCCTGTTATAAATAGCATTTTGTAGCTTTTTTTTTTTGGCCTAGAGAATCTGTGGATTGTGTGTGTGTGTTGTGCTGATAAAAATTCAAGCTGTAAATTAAGCTGTAAATAATGTTGCAGCTGGAGCCTAGACCTGGCTGTATCTGAAGCCGTCTTCTAGACTGGAAATCTTCCAAATCATGTAACAGTCTTGTTTCTCCCTCTTGTGCCCCAACCCACAGAAATACAATTAAACTGTTTCTTCCTTGCTTCAAATAACTCTCATTCACCTCAGGTTGGCATCCAGAGTTTCTGCTGAGCTATGACCACGTTTCCAGCTGCATGGTCACTCTTCTACCTGAAATTGTCCTCTTGCTTGTTTTCACTACAAATTTTCATTCTAGTGAAAGGCCTTGAAATGCCCAGTCCTTTCAGTCAAAATGGTCTCCATGTCTTCATGATAAAAGTACTAAGTTATTTTCCTTAGTTTTTTTTAATTTTCATTTTGAGCCACATATAATTCTTTAGGCTCAAAGAGACATGATGAATTCTCCAGAAAAGTGAATGCTACTTTATGCTTTGAGGTTGCTTTGATTTGTTACATCACTTTGCCAGTGCCTGATTGGGTTTGATTGTCTCTGTAACTGAGAACTTGATGATTTCCATGGAAGATTCAGAGAATTTCTTAAGCAATTCATAAGCAGTCCATGCTTGATGTTCAAGCTTTAGAAGGCAAATTACTTGTGTTTCACCTCAACATGGTGAAGGATGTTTCTAATCTGTGTTGCACATCTTAATGCCTGGCCAGGTAAACTTTGAGGTATTTTGCTTTGTATGTAATGAAGGTATGACAGAACAAAAATTTTTACTGTCTGAAGGTTTTAATTAAATGATATTTGAAGTGCTCTTTAGTGCTTGACTGGTTAAGCTGAAGTTGTGCATCCCACAGAAAAAAAATTCAAGGAGTAAGGGAGTTGCACACAAGAAGAGTATGTGCATGTGAATCCAATGTACACCACAAGGAATGTGTTCTTTACTAAGGAAAGAGCCTGGTCAGAACTGCGTCAGAGATTTGGAAAACAATGTGCTTGGAAATACTCTCTTTAGCAGTCCTAAACCTGGAGTTCTACCTGACTCAAGACATACCTAGAACTTTCTGAATTCTTCATGGGTGACCTCTACTTGCTGGTACTGTATGGGTTGTTAAATACCTCTTGGCTCATCCAGGGCTTCCTCTGGGGCCTTCCTTCTCCTGTCCTCTGATGAGTTCAGTGCCTGGTGCTGCAGGCACGGCTGCACCAGGGCAGGCTTGTCCCTGAGCAGCAGCAGCAGCTCCTGGAGGCAATGCTGAGGAGTCATGAGTGCACCTCCTTCCTCCTCTCTCCCTTAGCTTTAGAAACCTGAGCTGACCTCACATGGTGTGGAATATCCCTTTGGCTACTTTGGGTCAGCTGGCCTGGCTGTGTCCCCTCCCAGGGCCTTGTCCACCCCCATCCCCTTCGATGGGGGAAGGAACCTCAGAGGGACAGCGCTGCAGGGCAGTGGCCAAAACACTGCCCTGTTATCAGCACCCAGCCAGCTACCAATGCAAAGCACAGCACTGTCAGGGCTGTGAGCTTCACCTCAGTCAGAGCCACTGCCAGGGGTTATACAAATCTGAGCTGCCAGCATCACAGGACCATTCCCTCTGCCGCTCATCAAGCAACTCTGCAGCAGGGCACAGGTGTTTTGTTGAACATTCTTGGAGCAGTGTGATATTCCAGCCCTAACCAAATAAAAACTTCCACCTCCTCTCATACTGTGAGAGCTGTTACAACACCAGCTCTCTGGACTGAAAGCTTTCCTGCTGTGGAGTCAGTTTTGTTTTAAAATGGCACAAGGGCTTTCTTTTGTCTTGCAGGGTGGTGGTGGTGGTTGTGGTTTTTATACAGCAAACAGGTCAGAAAAAAGATAACTCCTGGATATCACTAAATCCTTTAAAAACCAACCAGACAAAAACACACACAAAGCAGAAGACCTTTTCTTCTGTCTAAGAAAGAATTAATTACTAACACACTCGAGGTATTTTAACGTGAATTGTTTGTTTGCTTAAGCGGTGGTTGCAGTATCTGATGAAAGAAAGGGTCACATGGAAAATTGTTTCAGTGGTCTCAAATTGTAGAACCCATGTTTCAGCTAAATTACATACTTGGATGTAAATTTGGCAAAAGAACATGAAAAGGCTTTTGTGCATTTACTCTAACCACTGGCTGAAGGACAGCTGGCCAAATCTCTTCTTTAAAATGATTTGGATATTGTTGATTGGGAAATGGAAGAGTTAAACCAATTGATTTCACCAGCACTGTCCTTCAGTGGTGTCTGTCCTATCTTACCTTCAACCAGTAAAGCAGAATCATACAATTTTTTATCATTTCTGGTTGAACAATAAACTGAACCTACAGAAGTAATGAATTCTTTCTCACCATCAATTTGAATTTAAAAGGACAATTATTTTAATGTTCCATTTTCTCTGATCTCTGTTTTGAGTTTACAGTCACTTCTGAGGTTCTACTCTTCTAAACCTCAGTAGTGGTTTCATTAACTCTCTTCACTCTGGCATAATGCTCTTGAACACTTCAGTGTCAATTCCTCTGAAACAGTATGAAGATCCAAGCCTTCAGAAAAGAAAGAATTTGGAAGAAATAATCACCCCCTGCCTTGCAGGAATGGGAGGAAAAGGAGTATTGCAGGTTTTTAGGCTTCTTTTAAGGAATTTCTGTCTAGAAAAGTGTCTAATGAGCAATTGAAGGAAATCACTTTCCAGCTATTTACTGGTTTCTTTTTATGAGACACCAGAGAACATGGCTAATGTTAGTTGATGCTGGATTTATTTTGTACTTGGACTGCAAAGCCTTCCTGGGAGTTTGTTCTCCAAAGGCTGACACCCACTATGCTTAAGGAGAAGCTCCATTCATGCATTAAAAACTGATTAAGACAGAGAGGACAAAGAATAGGAAGAAATCATCATTTTCCAAAGAGAAGACAGTCACGAGCAGGGGAGGTTGGGCTCTGCATTGTTCAGCATACGTAGATGTGATCAGACAAGCATGTAAATAGTGAGGGTACCACAGCCTGAGGAATTTCTAAACCAGCTGCAGAAGGTGGGAGGAGCCATGACCCCGAATGGCAAGTTGATGAAACAGCAAAATTACAAAAATGACTTGAACTGTGGAGTTCCTGTCATGAGAGAAGGGGCTGCATATATGAGACTCACAGTGGCCAGGAGCCTTCTAAGAAGGGGGCCTGTGATAGGCCTGCACAATATGTCCCTGTTCCTTTGGAATACGAGAAAGTACTGGTTCAGAACGTTGTCAATTTGTGATTCTTGCACAGCTAGTGCAACCACTGACACAGACAGCCCTTAAGCCATTCAATGTGTTAAAGCTTTTCCAGGCAAAGCCTGGAAAGAGGACTATTTTTGTCCCTCAATATTCAGAGCCAGACAGTATTTGGAAATAGGACACTTGGCTGCCTCAGTTCTTGTTTGACGTAGTACAATGACTTGTATCACTATACTTAAAGCTAGGAAAAACCAGCATTGAGGAATTGTTTGAGAAAGCCAAGATTTCTAGATGTCAAAAAGTATTTTGCATTTGCTGCCTTTTTTTTTTTTTTTAATCTAAATATAAAAAGATTCAGAGATTGAGTGGGCTGCAATCTCTGGAAATCTGTTTCAAATGTTTCCAAGGTTTAAGACCCAAAACTGAAGAGACTTCAAGTTGCTTAGGGACAAGGTTGTCACTGGAGGTGTAGGGTGTAGACATATGACAGCTTTGAAGAGAACAGAACATAATGCTTCTCTGAGGAAATGCAGACGTGCCACTCGCAAAGGACCATATGTTGCATCTCTCACTCCTGCCGCTGAATTGCTGGTCACACATGAGTCACTTGAGATGGATTAACTGAGAGCTTTGTGGCAAAAAATGGTGCAGTGTAAGGCTGCCAGAAAAAATAAATCACTCCAGCACATAAAAGTAACTAATAAAGCAGCATAGCAGAGATCAATTATAGTATGAAGTGATTTTTGATGGTTTTGATAGAAAAATATTTTAGGGAGACAAATGGACAAGATAAGCCCGGCAAACAGTGAGAATGGAAAATGCCATCTGGAAACAGAAAATACAGACATAAATTTTATAGCAACTGTATCAGGGAGATGGAAAATGCCTTCTAAGCCATGAATGTGATGATGGAGAAGACAACACACACCCATGTGCCCCTAGCTCTTGCAGGTTGCTTTTCAATCCAAGTGTCCAGTGGATGCTTCAAGGTTTTTCTGGCTCTGTCCCATTCCTTTGCATGAGGTGTTTTCTCATTGCTTCATGTGCAGTGAGAGCTCAGCCCACAAGACAGGATGGAGTTCAGTTCTCCCCTTGAACCAGTGTCAGCCCTGTGCTATTCCTGTTACCTTCTGTACTGCTAAATTTCTTCCTTTCAGTGCTCAGTGGATGGTTTTGTAATGATGGAGCCCCTGGCTTGGACAGAGGCACTCTTGGCTGGGTTAAGAACGCTCTGGACAGCCAGGTGCAGAGAGTGCTGGTGTGTGGTGCCATCCAGCTGGGGACAGTCACCAGTGGGCTTCCCCAGGGCTCAGTGGTGGGGCTGGTCCTGTTTCATCTCTTTATTGATGACCTGCTCATGAACACTGAGGGCCCCCTCACCAAGTCTGTGGATGACAGCAAGTCAGGTGGGAGCCTGGATCTGCTGGAGGGCAGGAAGGCTCTGCAGAGGGATCTGGACAGGCAGGAGGGATGGGCCAAGCACCAGGTCCTGTTCTTGGGTCACAACAGCCCCATGCAGGGCTCCAGGCTGGGGGAAGAATGGCTGGAAGGGGCCCAGGGAGAAGGACCTGGGGGCGATGGTCAGCAGCAGCTGAACGTGAGCCAGGGAGTGCCCAGGGGGCAGTGGCCCCTGGCCTGGCTCAGCAGTGGTGTGGGCAGCAGGAGCAGGGCAGGGACTGTCCCCTGTGGTGGGCACTGCTGAGTAATCTCTGCCTGACATGTACAGCTCTTGATTTGCGTGCAGGCATCAGAGCTTCCAAAAAAA
Organism: Notiomystis cincta; assembly: GCA_013398075.1. Classification (NCBI taxonomy): domain Eukaryota; kingdom Metazoa; phylum Chordata; class Aves; order Passeriformes; family Notiomystidae; genus Notiomystis; species Notiomystis cincta. Next base: position 64,678 of record VZRX01011096.1, read on the forward strand.
ATTCCCTTCTCAGAGTAATTCAGACTTTTCCTAAATTCATTTAGTCATCTCTCCCCCCAGAGTAAAATGCTATGTTGCTTAGTGTGTGCCTTTGGTATTTTTTATCACCTTTCCAAACAAAAGATGTGATAATCATGGGTGAGAGGGAAGAAATAATAGAAGAAAATCTCCTCAGTTGAGATAATAATGAAGATTATATCTCCACAAACTAATAGGATTTCAGCTAAGATTCTGAATAGAATGTGATAAAAATAAAGTTTAAAAGTTAAGCTTTTGCACTGATTTCTAAAGAGGTGTAAGAAACCTTTTCTTATAAAACAGGATAAGTATTTTTGGGTCTGATGTTTCAAGCACCATCCTACACATAAAAAATGTTTTAACCTGCATCAAAATGCAGCAATAAAAATACAGTTCTGAAACATTTCTGTTCCATGAACTGTAATGATAAATAAGAAATACTAACTGAATTACTTATAGGTCACTTTACAGCTGCCACTTATCTTGCATTATTTACTAGACTGTGAGGTTAATATTTCCTCAGCACTGTTTGAAATGGTGCCCTATTACAGCAGTGTAGTTGGAGGAAAACCACATTAAAGCCTATTAATGCATATATGTTTTAAGAAATGTGAAATAATTACCTGAAATAATTTGCATAGCATGACATAGCACAGCAGTATCAGGACAAGGATCAAATCAAGACACATATTTTAATAACCTGCACAGTAGACTGGACTGCCTCAAGCTTAAGCACCTGAAGCAGAAAACACCAGTTTGATTTAAGAGAAAATATTTCACAGACCTTGTGGTCCCCTGTAATTTAAATGATCAAAAAAGAAACGTTTAAGGGTTTTACCACCTAATTTTCTCCCTGACTATAATGTGAGGCTGGTAGCATTTCTGTTCTCCTATTCTCTTCCTGTTCCCATTAAATTATAAAAGTGGGCTGCTTATGTGTTTATGTAATACATTGCATGAAGGGATCTCATCTGGATTGTAATACCAAACAATAAATCAAAATGACAAAACCAACCAATTTCTAAATGGCATACACTTGGATACCTCCAACTTTGTATAAACCCATAAAAGAAGACTTTTAAAGAGACCTGTCTAGAATTATTATTACTGGAGACATGAAAGCAAGTGCCTTTTTTTTTTTGTTGTTGTTTATCAAAGCACCTGGAGGTTTTGCTATGAAGTGAGTTTTCAGAGTAGCTTCAGTAAAATCAAGGCTCAAGTAAGGAGACAGGAGTCTCTCTACTGCAGTGCTGGCAGTAGAAGAATGTGGTTATAAATGAAGATATATTTTAAACATGATCAGAGAGCTGATGGGAACAAAAGGCTAATGAACTATTAATAGTTACTGTAGGCTAATCAATTATGTGCTGTTATAAGCAACCTATTAAGCCTGTGAGACACATTATCCATCTTTTTCCACATGCTCGTGTCACTTATGGATGTGCTTACAGTCATTAGTAACAAGTACTGTTCAAATTTGTTTATTAAAGCAGTTAGTGCTTAGTATTTTAGACATCTCCATGGACAATATTATTATTACTAATATTATTAATAATATTAGTATTATTAATGCTTGTTACTCATCCCTTACCCAGACCGATTTCAGGTAAGTTGTGCTTTAAATTGAGAAGTCCCAGGCTAAGCCCTGGATTCTGCCTAAATTGCTGCAGAGTTGATATTTTGTGACTGCAGGCAGGGTTTACAAAGATTAAAGGAAGGCTAGATAACACTATTATGAAAGGCTTCAGCCATAGCACTTCCTGCTCTTGCTTTCCACCAGAAGCTAATCTGTAACACTGAAGAGTTACACAAAGATAGGAAATAGGAAGATAAGTGATGGTGTAGACAAACATTCATTGCAGACCAAGTGGATTAGCTGACTTACAGGGTGGAACTGTTCTAGTACATTCTGTCAGTGTTTTGTCTTTTTCAAAGCTTGAACTTGTTCACTGCCTGCTTTGTCCAGCAGACTTCCCTGTATTGTTAACAATAGTTTTTCTTAAAATGTAAATATTGTTTTCTCGTTCAAATACCTTGTGTTATATATTCTAATTTCCAAGGGAGTTGTCTTGGGATCACCTCTTCCAGTGTTACCACTGGGGAAGTCCTTTTAAACTGGCCAAAATTTCAGTTAGTTTTCAGAGAGGCTCAGAAGAGTGAGGGGCCACTTTTTTTTTTCAGCTTTGTTGGCAGAGTTGACTGCAGCTTCTCTTGGTGCTGGTTTGTATGTGCCTGAGTATTCGTCATTTTTACTGTTTCTGTGGAGGATGGAAGTTGATGAAGGGAAGAAGCTGTTCTGCCTTTTGGCAAGACAGTTGCATGCCTTCTCTCCTGAATCCTGCGTCTTGCTTGCAGATAATTTAAAAATAACCACCGCGAGCCTCAAGACAAATCATCTTTTCTTCGGGTATTGCAATACACGTTGGAGCTGTTGAAGGGTTTGAACACTCCTGTTTGTGCTTCAGAGCAGTGAGTCCTGGTACCTGCTGGGCTTTCTGCACACAGGCAAACCCTGGTGGCACGACCAGTCCTGGAGCGTGACTACAGAGTGCAGTCAATCCACAGCATTTGATAGTCTCGCTTTCACTGGCTAAGGATTTACAGGAATTTTGGGATGTTAATTAACACGTGCCTCATTGTTTCCAATACTGGATATGCTTGTTACATTTCTGACTCGAGACTATCAAAAGAAAATGATCTCACATAGTACAAAAGTCCCTATTTAATAGGAATGGAAAAGATTCATCATGTGCCTTCTCTCAAATCAGTGAGATTTCGTATTGAGAGGAATTTGCCTTTTTAATGTGCTTTCAAAAGCAGTGTAAAACGCGAGATGAGGAGAGGAAAGCAGCATGGCTATGCTGAACTAAATTGTGAGTTGCCGCCCCTGCCCCTGATACTGAAGCTAATTCTGGCTGTTCCCAGATAGAGCGTTTCCCTACGGAGGAGGGGGAGGCGATGAACGGATGGATCCGGGGCTCGCGGCGTGGATGCGGGCGACCATTCGGTACTCCCAGCCCAGCCTCGGCGGGGAGCGGGCTCAGAGCAGGCTCAGAGCCAAGCACATCGCACTGGTGGGTGGGCGCTGGGAGCCGAGGGCTCCGCTGCGCGCAAGGCGCGTCTCCGGTTTCAGCCGTCAGGCAAATGGACGCCGCCGCTCCCCCAGCCCCGCCG
>VZRX01011096.1:79168-111131 GCA_013398075.1 Notiomystis cincta
AGCCCCTCTGTGTGCTGTGTTTGCCCCCTGTGTCCCTCCTCCAGCCACTCAGCCCCTCTGTGTGCTGTGTTTGCCCCCTGTGTCCCTCCTCCTGCAGCCACTCAGCCCCTCTGTGTGCTGTTTGCCCCCTGTGTCCCTTCTCCAGCCACTCAGCCCCTCTATGTGCTGTGTTTGCCCCCTGTCCCTCCTCCTGCAGCCACTCAGCCCCTCTCTGTGCTGTGTTTGCCCCCTGTCCCTCCTCCTGCAGCCACTCAGCCCCTCTCTGTGCCTGTCAGCAGGGAAGTCCTGGCTGCCCCTGGCAGGTGGGGGTTATGTGTGGGTTGCAGAGGATCCCCGAGCCCTGAGTTTTGCTGAAATAATCAGGTGGTAAGTACAAAGCTGGGGTGGTCATGAGGAGTGATTTGGTTTTGATTGTGCTTAGTTCCACTCCCCAGTGACTTTCTGATGACAGTGTTTTTGGAGGGGCTTTGTGTGAGCAGCTCTGGGGCTGAGTGGCTGTCCTGCAGCTGAGAGCGGCTTTCAGAATAAAAACTCTCACTAGCTTTGAAGGGCTGGCTCAGCCACAGGGAATGTTTCTTGGCAGCTTAAGAGAGAAAGCTTGGGCATTTAACCTGGCCTCTGAGGCTGGTTTTGCCAGGTAGCAATGCAATGTAACTTCCTTAAAAAATTTGTTTTTCTGTCTTAGGGAAAGAAGGAACAGAGAGAAAGAGTTATTCAATGCTCTCTCTGTTGGCACAGATTCAGTGGAAGATAATTCTGGATATTTGCTTCTCTAATAATTGGATTATCATTTCTAACTGTCCAGTTAAGAATAACTTTTAAGTAGTAAAGTCATCTTTGAAGGCACTGTGCATTTACACCCTTTCTGTTACTAAAAACAGAAAAATACAAGGTTTTTATTTGACAGCGAGAACAAGGAGCAGCTGTTCTGTCTTGTGATTTTTTCCTTACATTAAAAACCTTAAGATACTGATAGATATTAAGTTATTTTTTTAGGCTGCATTCTTCCCCCAGAAGGAATGTGATGGGAGCCCCTGGACTGAGTTCTCAGTCAGTGTGGCTGTACTCAGAGTCCTTGCTCTAAACCTGCTCTCTCTGGACTCCATGAACTGCTCTCGTGGCCATGCTGCACCAGTTCCTACACCTGAGGCATGTGGGGCTGGGGAGGGGCAGAACGATCTGTGCAGAGCAGTGACAAGCAGGGCTCCCCTCCTCTGTCCCCTCTGGAGCCCAGAACTCTGCCCTGGATCACCCAGAGGCCAGGCTGGGGGCCTGGACAGGGCTCTCCCTTGCCTCATGTGTGTGGAGCTGCTTTTCTCTCACCACCATGTGAGCACTGGGGCTCAGCGTGGAGATGGGCAAGGGAAAGAGGAATCCAAGCACTCACAGACAACATAATTATTATAGGGGTGATGTAAAACACTGTCAGATGACAGGCAGTGGCAAGTATTAACCAGTGTGCTCCCTGCTGCCCATCTGGATTTAAAACTCAGGCTGAGTGAGCACCCCGGCAGGCAGGCAGTTCTTCTGTGGCTCTGTGTGCCATGGCAGTGTCTGGCTGAAAATGGGGGGGCTTTAGCCACAGGGACAGCCTGGGACAGCAAGAGGTGTGACAGGAAAAATCCTACAACAACAGTGTAGGATGGAGAAGTTCAGCTTTGCTATATCTAGCTAAGAAAAAAGTGTAATTTTACTTAAAGATATTTTTAATGTATCTCTTGCTCTCTGTTCAGTGTTTATGCTACACATTTGTTAAGAGTGACTTTGAATTTGCCTTTCTGCTATTTGATGAGAACAGATGTTATTTTCTCCCAACTTCTGGACACCTGGAATTGTCAACATTCCCCATGGTCTTTCAATTATCATCCATCAAGAAGGATTTATTCAAGCAATTTACCTAGAAGGGCCAATTCAACACAAGATACCTTTTCACTGCTATTAAAATAAACTCAAGAAGTTCTGTTTATTTCATCAGAATGAGCAGCTCTGCCTTTTAGATACAAAAAATAAAAATGCAATTTAATGAAGTCACCTCAGACAGCAGGAGTAACACTGGCAGTAGAAAGCCCTAACTGAAGGAACTTAAACATTTACATTTCCCATCTTTCAGTTCCAGGTTTTTAAGAGGAAGTCTTGCACCCCCCTTACATGGACAAACATAATTTTCCTGCAGGTAACTACAGTGATTGATACCTGAGACCTGAGCACGGTGTTTGGCCACATTCCTTTTCTCAGCACTGAGCAGGATATTTGGTTTCAAGTCATCTCATGTCTAGCAGGGGTTTTGTTTCAGCTTGCCTAAAATGGGTTGACTAGAGATACAAAGGAGGTTGCAGTCAAGTAATTAGAATTTGCCTGAAAATTTAGATCCTTTCTACCACTGCAGCAGTACCATGTGGCAGGAGGTACTTCAGGGCCAGGGAGGGCAGTCAAGGGCATGATGACCTTTTTTTTTTCTTTTTTTCTCCCGTTAATTAAATTAATTAGTGTCTTCTGTTTTCTAGAAGTCGTTTCCTCTTCCCCCTCCATTAACCTTATTATTTAAACCTTGCTCACCTGGGCTGTAATAAGTTAGGAGTTTTCAGTTGGTGGACTTTGGGAACTTGTAGATAAAAGTAGTTAGGAAAAGATAAGTCAGGCTGTGGGATGTCTGTTACAGAGGTGCAGGAAGGAGTTCCCATGCTGCCTATCTCTTTGAAAGAGATTTTTGAAAGCTGAGTAACTTCTAGTAATGTCTGTCTCTGTAAGGGTTTCAGTGAGTAATTAGAATGCAGCATAGCCTAATAGAGAATGAAAATTCATTTTTCTCTAGCAGCTTGATCCACTTCACTAAAGCCCACAGAAGGTAAGGTTAGTGTCCTCAGGTTCTTGTTCTAACCTGTTTTCCAGAAGTGTGGAAGCAGCCACTTGCCCAAAGTTCTTCCTTTCACCTCCTGAGGAATGCTGTTCTTTGACTGCCTCAGCCTCGGAACCCCACAGGGAATCCTAAGGAGGGCTCCAAGGTCTGCCTGCAGGTTGTTTCCAGTTGTTGAGTGCATGCAACTTCCTGAACGAGTTTGTTTGCTGATATATACCTTTGAAATTGGCTCCTGACTGCCCTGACATGTTTTAGGCACTGCCTCTTACCTGACACAAAAAGTGCAGTTAAATCATTGAGCAGTGTGAGTAAAAAACCTTCACATTAGAAATGATGACAAAACTCATGGCTCTCAGGGGAGCAGAATTTCAGTCAAATGTTTTTGAAAAACTTGTAAGTCCCATTTCTATAAATCTCTCATATATTTTGAATTTTTTTTTTCTATAGGTTACTTTGGAGCCTCCACTGCTTAATGTCCTTTAGTGTGTGTTACCTTTCCAAGAAAACAAATCAAATTGCTTGAGGCATACCTCAGAATTTTCCTACAGGGAACTGGGGGTAAAGCACCAGCTTATAGAAATTCTGAGGAGTTCACACAATACGTCTTGGTTATTATGTGATTGCTTAAAATTGTTACCAGTAATGTTGGCATTAAAGGACGAATCAGATACCTGCTGGGTTATCTCATAAGCTTTTGGTTTTTTACTTCTGAATCTGAATTACTAAAAAAGCAATCTGTCTACCTTTCTAGTAACTTCAGAATCTTAACAGTCAGATTGATCTAATCAGAGGTTAAAAATGTTGGAAATAACTATATCCACATAAGTCTCCTCCAGCTAAGAGAGGGAGATACTGCAGGCACTCTTGTGCCAGTTGAAAACTGCATTTGTTAATATTTACTGTCAGACAGTGCATGGGAAAGAACACTCACCTGCTCCCAGTAATTTCCTGGACATTGCAAAACTTCCAAAAGTGCTTGCATTAACCCTAGACCCGAGTCCAAAGGAAAACTGGAATTATCTGCTCTGGTGCTCAGTGTTCTGATTTATTTAACCATGTCCTAGGTCCTTCCTGAACTTTTGGGAAGCATTCCTGAGCAGAAATGGGAATATTAATTCTGCTAAGGTGACTGCCAGAACCTGATCTGTACTGTGGCATGTTTCCTTTTTCATCAGCTAAACTGAATTCTGATTGCAGCTGGATGAGAAACTGGGCCACAGCAAAATTAGCAGCAGTATCAGTGAATGAGACAGAAAGTGTACTTTGCTGTTTCCAGAATTGTGCAGAAGGTCTCTGAGCTGACTCTCCATTTTGCTCAGCTCGATGGCATCACATGGGCTTTCACAGGTTGTGAGGGGGGACTACAGCAGCTCTTGGGGTCCAGCATCTCTGGGAATGGACAGTGAAACACTGAGCTGGGTCTTCACCACTCCAGTCTTAGTGTCAGGAGCCAGCTGTGCCATTTGCAAGGATCAGAGAATGCAAAAATAAGTGAAAACTGGATGGAAAATTGCCAGGTAGCTTGTGCACACGCGCAGAGCTTGGGAACCTCAGTGAGTGGGAAGGGCTGAGCTTTTGGCAGGTTTTGGGCTTAAATGTGATTTGGGCTTGGCAGTGTGGAAACACAAACCATCCCAAAGGGACAGGTAAGGTTTGCAGTGTCTGAGTTCATGGGGGATAATTTCTGTCGCTCTCTGAAGGCTTTCTCCCGTTTGCTCAGCACTCGTGGTGTCCTCCTATAAGAAATTCGTGTTTTACAGCAGAGGGTGGTGGTTTTGCATTCTTCAGAGCACTGACTTCACCACTTCAGTTAGCCAATTGATTTTTACATAATCACTCTCCCTTCTGAACTTGAAAACAAGCTGTCAGTGCTGTCTTTTGCCACTGAGCAGCAGAAGGTAAGAATGTCAGTAAGACCTGCTGATGGCCCAGCTGCAGTTAAGAATTTTGGTGTATTATTCCCTGAATCTGTTTTCTAATTATTCTTAAATTATGTCAGCTTTACAAAACATAAGATACTCTCAGTGTAGTAAGCACTGTCTTCACTCTGTATTCAGGTGCAAATACAGGCTCCTGAGCCAGTCTGGATGGCAATTACAACATCCATCTGGATTTGCAGTTCTCAGTCTGCAGAAAGCTCTCCCAGATTTCCATTTGGACTTCCACAGCCATTGGAGCAGGATCATTATTGCTAATGAGATGATCAGTTACAGGAAGGATGAGTGTCTGGTGGAAAGCTGCCTGTTTGAGTAGCTGGGATCCAGGGTAATTCTTTCCATCAGTGGTCCTGCCTCTTTTGGATATTACTGGTGGCTGTTCTCCCAGCAGGTGGGGATGATTTTTCTTTCATTCTAGCACAGGTGACACGTTGAGCATGCTGAGCTGATTAATATCCCTAAACAAAAGCTTCAGTGTTTACTGTTCTAGAAGGTAGCTTGTCAAATTCAATCAGTCATTATATTTAGATGGCAAATTGTTTTTGGGATATATCATAATCAGCCTGTGTCTGAATATTTTTCTGAAACAAAGCACAGAAACTTGCCACTGTTTGGGGCCCCCTACAATAAACAGAATGGCTAAAAGAATGTTTGCAGCAGGAAGATAAACGTTGTTACATTTTTAATAAGTGCATTTTTTTCTTCCATAATGGAAATTCCTTTGCTGTCTTTGTTGGGAATCTTCTTTGTCAGAGGACATACTTATCTCCTCTTGTTTAGGCCAATTTATATGCTAACTGCTTTAGTGAAGTGCCAGCTGACCTTGTGACAGTTTTGTACACACTGGGACTTCTTTGTTTCTGTCACTAGTTTGGATGCAGTTCCTTTTCTTGTGTTGCACTGCACAGGGAATGCCACCTTATACTTCTAAATTTGCAAAGAAGAAATAAGGATGTGCAAGGAAGGTGCTGTGTTTCTTTTTGGGAGTAGATTTTTATGGTTCAGATGTAGTTTCAATCCACCTTTGTGAAATTGTGTGCTATTTCAAGGTGGCAGAGCAGGCACATTTGCAGGGTTCCCATGTCCTGTTCAGGAAGGAAAAAATAAAATTGTGCATTTGGCCTAGCAGGGGAAGCTCTGATAGTCCATCAGTTTTTGGTGCTGTCAGCTCTGTACTCTGTATTACCTTGGCAAAATTTCAGCTAGCTGGCTTTTGGAGAGTTATGGATTGTCTTGACAATGACTGAAACTTGTAGAAAAAGTCTTATTTCATTTGGTGGCTACAGCATGGTTGCTTTGTAAAGCATATCTTTTTCTGTGGTTTTCTGTAATGTAATTTAGTGCAGTTGCAAATGTTTTATACCTTGTTAGGAGAACTTCCCCAAATGAAGTCTGAAAATTCTCTGTAGAGACAACAAAACCATTAAGAACTGTGGTGAACAGAGGTGAACAAGAGTTCCTGTGCATTGTGGTGAGCTGATACTTTCACAGTAAAACCCATTTTAATTCATGCCTTATTAAGAACTGCCTAGCAACTTATTGATAAAAGGCAGTTGTTTTTGTTCTAAAATTTCACTTTTATTAAATTCTTTACACATAGATTACAAAATAGCCTCAACCAACCAAATGAAACCACAACCCCACACCAATGAAATCACTTAAATCTTTCCCTAGAAGAACAATAAAAGCAATTCTGCTAGGTAACTAGGAACATCTTGTAAATTACTACAAGCTTTAAACACAACACCCTATGGAACTGCAGTTTAAAAGTTCTGGAGTTTACATTAATTTGGTGTAGTAATGACAGATATGAGGGGTAGAAATAGAAATTCTTATGTGTGAATACAAAACCTCTGAAACCCCACATTTGCCAATTTTTAAAGGAATGTCTGACCTTAATGTGTATTATTGATTGGTTTCTCAACCCAGAAACGCTGTTTAATTATTAACACATCTCTCTCCAGGAATCTCCAGTTTTAATGTGTGCTTAAAAGCAAAACCTCTTCCCTTCCTCCCTCTGCCTCAGAAAGCCCTGAAACCCTGACCCTGTGCCTTTGCCTACTGAGCTGGTGTTCACTCAGAGCTGCAGTACAGCCCACAGAAGAGCTGGGCTGCCATTTACTCTGTTAATATCTTAATTTCATTAAGCTGGTGCTAATGGCCTCAGTGCCATGAACACTTTCCTTCTAATGCAATGTTTCGAGCTATTGATTCCTCAGCTGCCTTTAGTGCCTGCCTTAAGGCACAGACACAGTCAGGGGGCAGCTCTTTGCTCTGCAGATTCACTCCACAAGTGCTTCTGGACAGTTCAGAAAAAGGATTCCTGCTACTAAGTTTCACTGAATTTAGGTGCTCAGGTATTTTAATAAGCAGGCTTTACTGAGGCAGGAGTTTAATTAATGGAAATGCACATTCTGTACATCCATTTCTTCTTCCCTGCATAGATTTTCCAATAATGACTCTCTTGAAGCATCCAGGATTTGCATGTTTGATTTTTCTGATCTTGGGAATGTATGCTGCCTTGGATTAACCTCCCAACTGCCTTCTAAAAGTTATTTAATTATTTTTTTTCCCCTTGTCTTGGAGCTGGAAGTTTCCCAGACAAAATATTTTATTTTCTGAATTGCACAGTACTTTGCTCTTTCCTTAATCCTAATGACTCCTGCAGTCCTACTGGCTTGGTCAATAAAGCCATAGTCAGCAGGAGTGACACTGGGATAATCTGCTTCACTATGCATTTTGATAGAAATTAATTCCACTCTGACCCTGTTGTTTTTCCAGACCAATCTGCAGCCTGTTCCTTGGCCAGTTATTGTTGGGCTTTTATGAGTACAGCAAAGCCCAAGTGGTTTATTTGGTATATTCCAGATTGTCATGAATGTGTAGTATTCTCTTCTTACAAGTTTAGTTTTGTTTTGTTTTGTTTTCCTCGGTCATATAAGAGTAAGAAAATGTGTGTGCAGAACATTAAAATTTATTATGGCAGTAGAATTGGGAAGTTCAGCTTATTCCCTGGGTGCCAGTTAAGTTGGAGAGGGCAAATGTTAGTTACTCACCTTGGGGGAAAATGCATTTATTCCCTTGCAAAAAAAGTCCAAGGTAAACTTTGAAAACCATTTTTCTGAAATAACCATCTTGAGAGAGAATTTCAGTGCAGCTTTTCTACATCTTTATTTACTTGTGCAGCTGAGAGGAAGACGGGGGAAACAAAACCCTTGGCGAGGGGCAGGATTTATTGCAGGAGGTTTGCTTAGCCTGGAGTTGCCTTCTGAGCTGAACTTCTGCCCTGGGTGTGTGTGGCAGGGTGGCTGTGGCTTGGGAGCAGAGCACAGAGCAGCGTTCTGGGCATGACACACATTTAGCTCTCCCCCTTTACTGCCTGTGCAGGAGGCTCACCGGGATTTGCTGTGCAGGCAAGAGTGGAATTAAACCATCAGTAGGCAAACGGAGCAATTCTCTGAATTTCTGTATCTCGTGGTGCTGTGCAGCAAGAGGAAGGAAGTGTCAGTGTTGCAGAGGGTCTCCTGTTCCTCTGGGTCTCTTACATTTCCTTGTGGAAGCTTCTCTGAGACTGAAAGCTGCCCTAGAGCAAAATTTTGTAGTAATACTCCAGGGACAATGAAATGTACTCTGGTCTTTTGGTAATTCCTTGTGCAAGTCTGCTGAATGCTATCCTAAATTGTTGGATTTTGCATAAAAGCACAGGAGATGGGGAAAAGTCAGAGAAATGACAAAAAATTATTTACCATTTCCAAAGAAACAAAAAAAGAAAAACCAAGGGCTTAATTTTTAAAGGAATTGTATTCTTAAACTTAACTGTTTCAAATTAATTCTGATACCATTTTGATTGGCAGTTTAGGTGACTTTGTGTCTCACTAAGATCTGAATGTTTTGTTTCACTTTGGTAAGTATCTTGCATGATAATTTAAAAGCTGCTCATTTTAAATCAGTGCTTTACAAGAACTCTCCTGAAGCAGCAAGAGTCCTTCTGTAGAACCAAAGTGGATACTTCAAAAAAAGACGTTCAGAGATCTAGTGTGAGCTCTGCTTACCTTTCTTCCTGCTCAGAGATGCCTTAGAACTCTGCTCTGGATTAATTGTTCTGCCTTAAAGCAGAGCAGGACTCTGGTTTTCCCTTCCTTCCCCTGGTCTGACCATTATAGAGAGGGGGAGAAGGCTTTAGCTGGGGGGAAGTTGGTGCAAAGGCTCCCTGTGAAGGAAGATGCTCGACTCAGCCCAGTGCAGCACATTTCTGTGCATTTCCCCTTGCAGGGCCCTGCTTCTCTCCACAGAGAGTGGAGGGGCTGAGCTTTGATAACCCACCTGCAGATCCCTGCTGTAAAAGGAGCTTTAGCTGACCCCCCACGTGTAGATAACACTTGGGAAGTGTTTGCAGTCAGATGAGATCAACCCCCTTTAAAGGCTTGTCAGTCTGAATCTCCTGAAATCAATAGAGTTAATTATGTGAGTGAGGTTGGCCAGTTTTAAGCTATGTCTTTTAGCAAGCAAAAAAATCTGTTTTTCCCTCTCTGCTAAACCAATATTTTGTTGTGTGTCAGGTTAGACATTAGCTCTTCTTATGAGATGCTGTAGCCCTTTTAGGTTGACTGGATCAGCTGTATATGAGGTTAAAATACACTGTTAAAATAAATGCAGTCCCAAGATGTTTATCTCAGTATTTTAGCAAGAATATAATTGTCTGTTGTATTTGTGAATATATATGTAAATACATTGATATACTGGTTCTTTGTTCTGGTTGCATCTGTAATAATCCCCTATTTAAAATTGTTAAATCTTCATTGTATTCAGCCTTTTACTTGGGAGACTCAGGGTCATTTAAATAAACCAGCAGACTTAGGATGTGTTGTGCTTGGAGCTGAAGGGTGCTTCCCAAACCAAGGGGATAATTTCTCCTGGGGAAGAAATGACCTTCTCTGATAGTGTGGGAGAGGTACAAAAGGGAAGCACAAGGGATTGAGACCCTTGTGGATGTTGGAATGTGAAAGTGGATGTTGGCTGTTATGGTACCCTTGGTGCAATTTGGGTCGTTGCCATCCACTGTTTATGTGATGGGAAAAGGAAGCCACACACTCTGAAAACAACTGAGGCTTGGGTCTCTGGGGCTACTGATCTGGTGGCTTTCACAAACACTAAAGGATTTATTCAGTCCATTAAAAAGTGAAAGCAAGGAAAATAATAAAACTGGGAGGAAAAAGAATTATTTTCAAATGCTGCCACTTAAAAGGAATTTGTAATGTAAAGATTATGGAATGGTTTGATTTTTAAAGGCTTTATCTAAAGTCTTAGATTTGCAAAAAAAAAGCTGAAGTATGAACTGTTTCACAGGTAACCTGAGCCTCTCTTAAGGTGGTTTTAATATTTTGTGTGCCATCCCTGAGCCACTGGAGACCCAAAAGGGCAGCTGTTCTTCAAGCCAGCACCATATGCCAGCATTTGAATGTGCAGATTGATTTTTAGGGAGGATGAACCCCCACAAAACAAAGATGAACTGGAAGCAGCTGTGATAGCATAGTTTAAAATTCTTTAAATAGTCTCCAGCTCTCTTGAGATGAAGTGAAAAATAAATCTGAGCCTCCCTGCCTGAGGACACATCGTGCTCAGTGTATTTGGTAGCAAAGGCTGTGCTGCTCTGGACCCACCCTGTCAGGCTGCCAGGGCCATCCCTGCCTCTGCACATCCAGCCTTGCCCTGTGCTGTAGCAGCCCCTTGGGCTTCTCTCTGCTGGGTTTTGCACCCTCACTGACATCAGTGCAGTCCAGGAAGGTACTTCTGGTACTTGGAGTGCCATTTGGGTTTAATGAATTTCCACGGGCAGTAGGAGTTCTTCATCTGCAGACAAACCAACCTGATGAGCTGGACTGGGCCATGACAGGATGGATATAAATAGTCCTGTGCTTTAGAATAGCAGAATATTATGCACAGTTGCCAGCTGGATGTCACAACTTGTTACCTGCCTTGGCAATGCCACACCACAGCTTTTGATGTGTTTATGACAGGAGAGAGTCTGAAGGTCATGTAGGTCTCACCTCAGTGCTTTTTTATTAAATGTTTACCTTTCATATTTTTCTTCTTATTTCCCTCAGGACACCTTTCAAAGTTTTTTCTGTGTCAAATTAATTTTATTCAGTATATTTATTTACTTCTAGAATGGCTCAGCATAGAAAGAGAAGATTCAGGGCAAAGAAAAAAAAGCAAGCAGCAGATTCTTGCACATTGTGCATCTTGAGATTAAATGGACACTTAATTTGGGTCAACAGCAAATTAATTAATCTGGGCATCAGTCAAAGCTGGTTAGTTCCATCCACTTAACCATGGTTGTAAGCAAAGAGTTAAACAGTTGCTGCTCATTATATGTAAGACACTAATTAGGGTTCTTAAACTGTGTGTGAAACAACATATGGTATGTTAACTCAAAAAGGAGTCTTTTCTGGTCATAGGATTTATTCATTATTTAAGAAGAATATTTAATTTATAGACATCACAGAATGAATTAATTCAAACTAATTTTAAGACTCTTCTATGAACTTTTTATATGTGGCAACAGAGCAGGTGATTGTCCAGTGGTTGCCATCAAAAGTTCAGTCTAAAAGTTTTGGGGGATTGCAGCCTTTGACCTTTTTTTTTTCCTTCAGTACAGAATTAGTTCAGTTCATGGTGTTCCAAACTCTTAATGCTGTTAGATCAGTCATGATGGTTAGGAATGAACTCTGTTGTTTAAATTCTACTTCTGATAAGGAGCAGCTGTTGAATTTCTTGGTTTGGTGGGGCTGGAGGAGCACAGGCTCTTTCTGAGCTCTGGGTGGAAGAAAGTGGTAGTAAAAGGCTTTTAGTCCACAAATATATTGTGCCCTTTGCATATGGCACTAAGGAAGAATAGCTACTCTTCACCTCTGGGACCATACATGGGAGAATAAAATGATCCCAAAATGTGACAGGGACTCCTGAGAGTATTGTGATCCAAGTGAACAGTTTGTGGTAAGAAATTAATCTGCAGTTGGGGCTTTTCTAGGAAAATCTTGTTGAATTGCCAAGTTTTGGTGGTCATTTCAAGGCAACAGCTATTTCTGGTGAGTTCAAGGCTGGCAACTGCAGTTGTATGGGACTTTGCAAGAGCTGCTTATCACAGAGTGTTTTACCTTCTGCCAGCCATAAAAGTTGTTATTGAAATGAAAGATGTTACCAAGATTCATCAGGAGCTTTGCAGGCTCTGACTTTATTGAATTTCTCACCTCAGACAGACAGTGACCAATGTACTGACCTTGTCTCGTGGGGTTTGCTGTAGATTAATGTCTTCTGCACTTTTCCTCCTGCTTTTGTTCTTCCCCCTTCCAGTAAGTCCTGCTGGCTCTCAGTGCCTGGAGATATTCAGGGCTGATAAGCCCTTGAGGTTTTTATCCCAGCAACAGCTGAAAAACAAGTACAAACTCTGAGTTTCCAACTGATGTGCAAATCTAATGAATGCCCTGTGGACAAAGTAAAGCAGGGCTAGCTCCAAACACCTGCCCTTTCCAAACCCCTCACTTAAGTAAAAAGCAACCTGACTGCACCTGCAAGAAGGTATGAGCTAAGAAAATCAGGTTTATTTTGATGCTACACTTTTGGCAAACTCTAAAATCAAATCCTTCCCATTTTCAGAACAGGCTTGGGAAGGAAGTGGCTTCTCTAAGGAAATAATTCAAAGCTTGAGAGATGTGAATATTTTTATGGTATTGATTATTAATGAAGTCAAGGGGAAGACAGGTATCACTACATTTTTTTAAGGGAAATTTGCCTGCAAAATGTCACTGCTGTTCTTACTAACTGAATTAGCACTCTTCTTCTGGCAGCTAAAACTGTCTGCTCAAAAATAAAACCTGGGTCCTAATCTTGCTTGTAATAAAACAAATGTCCCCAGTTAGTGTCTGCCAATATGTGGTGTGGCTGGAGTGCAAATCAGTTCAGTCTCTACATGCTGCAATATCTAGATTACTATCTGAGGCTCCAGGCTCTTGCTTTAATAACAGCCAGGACGTAGCAAAGACAGTTTTCTTTGAACCCTGCATTTTCCTGTCTTTGTACGCAGTCGTCTTAGAGTCTGGCCTTGCAATTAAAGTATCCCTGTCATCCCCAGAGACTGATCTGGTAATTTTTAGTTTTAAAGCAGTCTCTTTGCATAAAGGAAATTGCATGTAAATATGAGTACCTTTTTGTGTAACTGGGACGTTGTACAACACTAAACCGGACAAATGCTTCCTCTTGTATAGACTACATGAATATTTTATTTATGAACATTCAAAACGGAATGATCTTGAATTTATTAAGCTGTGAACAATTAAAAGAAATAATTGCAGATTAAATGTAGGTGAAGTGATTTGAATTGTAAAGCAGAAGAAAGAAATTCAAGGCAGTGTAAAGTTTGAGTCGAGGATCCCTTCCTGTCATTTGCATACATTGAATTTGGGAGCATAAGTTCATGTTAAGTTACATGTAAATTAAATACTGTTGCAGCCTTACAGTCAGTCTGAGGTGAAAGCAAATTCTATTTGTGAATGTAAACAATGTTTACAGAATAAACAGTTACTCTCTGAACCATCTACAGTTATTAGTACCAACCCCATTTATATGAAAGGTAGAAAGAGACAGCTTGGGTGAGGAAGCTGCTCAGAATTTGAAGGAAATTTAACTTGCAAGACTGAGACTGGGATTTGGGTTCTTTTTGTTGGTCACAAAACAAACAGCAGGGTTTGCCTGTGAGAGATGTGGAAATTCATGAAAATAATCTTCTCTAGGGATTAGCACAGAGGCCTGAAACAAAATGTTAAAGCAGTGACGACTCAGGTTAAAAGTGACCCCTTTGCCTGGTCTTGGTTTGCTGCTGGAGAGTGTATTGGGGTTTGCCAGTGCTAGGAAGGTGTACCTAGTTTGTACTCAACCAGCAATCGATGGCAAGGTGGAGATGGCTAAAGGACATGTTAATTCAGTGTTACTTGTCAAAAATGGGTACTGTACAGTTTCTTTCTTTGAATTTACTGAGATATTGGGCACACATCTTGAGGGAGAATGAAAAAGTTGAGAAGACCTAGTGGTTCATTTCATGTAATTGGAATTTATTTAAGGCTCTTCATTTTTTCAGCCAGCTCTGGTAGAGATGTAGCCTTTGGAAAGCATAATGCCTGTTAAATCACCAAGACTTCTGCTCCTTACAAATGAACACATGGGAGCTTTAAAAAGAGAACTGCTCTTTGAAACTGCTGGACAGTCTCATTGCAGGTTATTCTGCTGCATGATCTCTGTACTCTGCTTAAACTACCTTTTAAAAGTTTCTAACTTACATTGAATTTCAGTCATCAAGAATTTTTACTCAAGAATAAAAAAATTCTTCTGTGTAGTTCAACAAGTCCTGGATCAGATCTTAGACATGCCAACTGTGCCACTGACATCTGGGTTTGCTGGTTATTAGCAAGAAAAACTTCTAAGTACCTTGTAGGAAAGTGATAATTAGAGGGAATAAAGATGGGGAACAATACTGTTCTTATAAATCAAGTCTGTCACTCCTGCTGCAGTTGTTCTGTGGGGCAGCAGATGTTTCAGGCTGTTGTGGTTTACTGGTGGAGCTCTTGGAGGCAAATTTGGTTTCTGACTGCCAGGCGTGTTTGGTTGCAGCAGTGCCATTGGTACTGATGGGCAGCTCCTCTGGCAGTCACATCCCAAATTCTGCAAGCACTGGCCTGGGTTAGAGGAGGATCAGCAGTCACATNTGGGTTACAGGAGGATCAGCAGTCACATCCCAAATTCTGCAAGCACTGGCCTGGGTTAGAGGAGGAGCTGCAGTCACATCCCAAATTCTGCAAGCACTGGGGCACAGCAGTCCCAGGGCTCCCAAAGAGCAGCCCTGTCTGATCTCCCCTCTGCCCTCCTGCCCCTATTCGCATTTGCCAAAATCCTTTGGTTTCAGGGATTATGGCATGGCTGCTCTGTGTAATTAGGACATCACATATGTATTTTTCAAGTGTTTTGATTTGAAATTGTTAGCTGTTAGGGAATCATCAATATATTGCCTCTGATGTCTTTTCAAAGGCAAATTTAAATCTCACACTTGTCTGCAGTAATTTGAAAAAAAAGTCAGCATTTGATTTGTCCAAGAGTATTATCTTCTTTTCTTAATCTGTGATGGAATTTGATGCAGTTGTTCTCTTAGTGCAGGTTTTCAATTTCTAATGAAAAAAGGCAGGTGAAAAAGGTGTTTAATGTAGAAGGCTTCCTAGTAGCAATATCATCAGATATCTGTGAGTCTGCCTTTCAAAATGTCCATGAGTGGGGTGTTTTTCTGGGTTGATTTTTTGTTCCCCATTTAAATCTTGGTATTTTTTTCCCATTATACAGTCATTCCACACCACCAATGACAGTAAATTTGGGCAGGGAGCGAGTCATCAAAGCAAAATACCTTTCACTAGTAGGTAAAAGGCAGGATCCTTGAAAAGGATTTTGGCCTTGTTCCTGTTGGGTAGCTCCTAGGAAGGCTCTAACAGGAGTTAAATATGCACTCCCATAGCCTTTTAGGCTGACTGAAGGCACAGCACAGGGAGGTTTGTGTCACTTCTGGGTGACAAGCTGCCTTGGCACCTGCCAGCAGCGAGTGTGGCTGTGCTTGCTGTGCCATGTTCAGGTGAGTTGCAAGGAGACAGGGCTGTGTTTGGAAGGGCACATCTGGATGCAGTGGCTGAGGCAGTGCTGGTCCCTGGCTGCCCTGGAGGTCACTGTGCCTTCAGCAGGGATGGGGGAGAGGAGTCTCCAGTGCTGAGGAGCCCTGGGCTCTGTGGGCAGCGAGTGCTGGCAGAGGAGAGTGGCCAACAGCTGCTTCTCCACCCCTCCAGCTGTCCCAGAAACTCTCTGGGACTTTGGGGTACATTCCTCTGCAGGGATACACTCCTCTGCCCAGAGGAATCCAGGTGCTGCTGGAGCCTTGGACAGTGGGGAATTGTGCCCTCTGTCAGGTGCTGCTCAGCTGTTGGAGGGGCAGGAGGGGAGGGGAGCTGTGTGTACAACTGTCCTGCCAGCCTCAGGGATGTGGCTGCTCCCACTGCTGAGAGGTCTGGGTGTCTCCTGTGTCTGCAGTGTGTTTGTCCTCACAGCCTTTCCCTGCAATGGAAGGTGCTCTTCAGTGCAGTTTTTCTGATCACAGCAGAGAGGGGTGGGTGCAGATGTGTGCCTGAGGGTGTCTGTAACAGTGCTGCAAACTGAATCAGTCTCTGGACTCTGGGGTGGGTGCATTTAATTGCTGTCACATCCCTCCACCTTTGAGCCATCCTGTGTTACTGTGAAACCATAATCGTGCCGAAGTGGGCTTGTTTTGCTATTGCTTTCTCAGTGTTCTGCATGTGCCTGAGCATTGCTGAAGTACTCTCAGTCAAAGAAAACATTTATGCCAAGGTGAGTTATCAGATTTTCCTTTTTTGTTGTTGAGAACTTAACCTTGAAATGCACATTTTGCACTGAGGTGAGAAATTCTCTTTTGTGAGCTTCATAGATTCCTACCAAACTGCAGAACTTCTCTGACTGGTGAAATTCCATTTTTTTGGGGATGTAGCTTATCTCTTTACCTGCTTTATTTTCCCAGTTACCAATTAGGACTTGTATCTGTTTATACTAACTTAAAACAGGTTTTGGGGGGATTTTTAAATTAGGATTTTAACCTATCACCATCCTGTAAATGGAGGAAGCTTCTCAAATTAATGTCTGAGCAACCAATCTTCTGCTTGGGTGTGTGAAGCTGCTTCGGTATTAAAAAGGGAAAAATATTTCCATAGCAACCTATCAGAAGCACAGAATGTTTTTGCTGTGTAGGGTTTTTGTTGTTGAAGTTGTTACACCCTTCCAGTGCAGATTTTTGACTGCTGTAACTGAGCCATAAAAAGTAGCCAGTAATAGCACAGCAACATTTGTTTTTCTGTTCAGGACTTTGTTCTGTGTATATTCTTTTATAAATAAATGTAAGCTGATATTAATGAAATCACCTCAGGTTTCTAAAGCAGCTACATGTTTTGCCCACATTATCCAACATTTCTTTTGAATCCTGATCTAGGAGAATCAGCAAACCTGCAGAGCAGAAGATGAGAAAGCAGAAGGAAATTAACCAGAGGTACATTCAAACAGCTGGAAGAGCTATTCTCCATCTTCCCAAAGAAGAAACATGCTTTGGCACTTACTTTCATCAAGAGTGGATGTGCTCCACTGTAGCTGTGCTAGAGCACCTCAGGATAATGGAGAGAGCCTAAATATTCAGCTTCTGCTCTGGTTACATAAGGCAGTTGCACATTCCCGTCCAAGGCAGCCCTGTTCAGTCCTTTTTGGGGGGCATTCCAGGTCATTTCCAGTAATTGTGGGTGTGCAGGAATAACAAGGAAGGCTCTGGACTTTTGCTGTCATGCTTTGTTCTGGTTCCAGATTAAATAAAGTCAGCAGCAAGCTTGCACTTGGCTACATAAGCGGGGTGACAAAACCCTGCTGCCCCTGAGGAGCTCCTTGTTTTGTGACCACCTTGGTTCAGGATTCCTGGAGGAATTTCTTTTGCCACCTGGTGGGCTGAACTCTGGGAGAGAGGGAGGGGTTTAGGCTGCTCAGCCTTTCTTTTTAGTTGTTGTTATTGTTATTATTATTATTATTAGCAGCAATTTTTCTGTGTTTAAATTTCTGTGTTAAGGAGGAACCCAAGAAAACGATTTTGGTTTTTAAAAAACATCTTTCCTGAGAAATTCTGTATCTTCTCTGCCTTGTCTCTTGCTGGTTTGCAAATCCTTTGTTTCCTGTCTTGCCCCTCTGTGCAGTGTCCCAGGTCCAGGATCACTGCACTGACTGGATTCACATCTCTTTGCATCCACAGAGACGTGGTTTAGTGGTGGATTTGGCAGTGTTAGGTTGGGCTCAATCTCAAGGTTTTGTACAACCTAAATGATACAAGGGAATAATGAAGAACAGAAGAGGCAGTATGTAATTTAAAAGCTCTGTTTGTTTTAAAAGATACACAAAATGACATTTATTTGGCTTAAAGAAATGATTTCTTTGTACATTCAGTTTATTTTGATAGTAATTTCTGGAATACTTGAATTTTGCCCCAGGACCTTGCAGTTGACTTCTCTGCTGCCCTCTAACCCTTTTACCATTGTAAAACTTGATAGCATTGAATAAATATTTAAGTAGACAGTGAATGGTCTCTCAAAAAAGAGTCGATTGAGGAAGTGAGGCCTCATTTTACATTTGGTGAAGTAATTGATTAACAAAGAGAATGAGAGGGTAGGGAGTGCTGCCGTAATCCTGTCACGTCCATGTTATGATTATGTTGAAGACTTGCTCATTTAGTTAAAACTGATTTTTTAAAAAAAAATGGATGTCACTGTTTATCTGATTAAAAATGCTAAGGGGAAGTTCAGAACAGTTGGATTCACTGCATGGGAATGTGACCATTTTGCACCAATTAACTCAGTGCATCTAAAAGGTTATTAATTTGGGTTGTGCACTTCTCTGTAGATTCACAGGCTGGGGTATTTTGAGATTGAGGCAGGAAATCCATACTTGTCACTGCTTAGCTTGTCTGTAACGTCACACCACTGGTACCAACCAGGTGACTCCACTTCACATTTGTGTCTGTTTAGCTTAGGAAAGCCTAGGGATTGTTGAGGCTGCTGCTGTGGCAGTAATATTGTGGGGCCTGTGTCCTGCCTGGTGTTTGTGTACTGGTAGGGCTGACAAGATGTGTGCATTAATTAAATTTAGGATGTGATCTGTAGATTCTTACGGAGTTTATACGAAAATTTCTTTGCAAAGGGCAGGAATTTGGTGGTGTGTGGTTTGCTTTCCTGACCCTTGCTGACAGTGAGACTTCAGGCTGAGGGAGGTAGCTCTTCACTGGCCAAGCTGTGAACCTGCAGCTCAACTCAGCTGCTGCTGGCTCGGGGGGGGGGGATTGGTGCCCAGAGGCCTCGTGGGAGAGCTGTCAGTTCAGCTGGCAGCTGTTCATTCTGCAGTGCTGTTATCTCTGGGCAGTGCTGATCCCTATTCCAAAACTGCTGGGACACCAGTCGGCACTGAGGCTGATGTTTCTGAGGGTGAATTCAAATAGCTTCATCCCAAAGGCTGCACTACATCAAGGGAAAACTTGACTTCTGGTAGCTTACTGGATGGCTGACAGGGCCCAGAGCTCCATCATCCCCAGCTCAGTGATCACCTCCCACTTTTGGGTAAGGCTGCTTCCCCCAGGAGTCCTGGGATCCTCAAACTGCCATTAAAGCCCTGGCATTCCAAGGGACAGTCTTCCTTGTTTCTGAAACAAGAGTTTGCTCTCTCATCTTTTTAATCTGAAGGTTTGGATTTTTTCTTGCCAACTGTTCTCTTATTGGTTACTTACTGCTTACAGATCTCTTTTATTTTCCTTTGTAGCACTGGAGTAGTTTGCTACTAAAAAGCTGCATCTTATATCTGGAATATGTCTGTGTGGCTGAAACCACAGGTGATAGAGGGATACTGAAATTAAAATGCAGTCAAAGCTTTGTTCCTCTCTGAAGATGTTTTACTCATGGTGTTTTGAGCACTTTAGTTTTTCAAGGTGATACTCTTCTTTTGTGCTACCTTTCAAGGTGGTGAAAATATTTTAAAATCAAGTAGACAATGCACAGACATAATGTCAAAAAAATGGCATCACTTTGTAGATTCATCCCATGGTGAAATGCACCTTTAGTGTGATTTGGTGTGAACAGAAACCAATTTTCATGGCTTTGTAGTTCAGTTAGTGTAGCATTTCACTGCAGTGACTAGGAACCCTCTGCCTTCTTTCATCTGAGTTAAATCCAGACTTTCTAAGGCTCACAGTAATGTGTACTTTTCCTTGTTTTATCTTTACTCTCAGGATTTGCTAATGCTCCCAAGCTGCCTTACATGTCGTTCTGTTTCTCTCAGAGGTATCCAAGCAATTCCCTTTTTTCCCCCTTCCTCTGAAGAATTTCAAACATCCAAAACCAGAACCCCAAAGATGGGTTCAAGAGATGACAGAAAGACTGTTCAGGTTTGCATCTGTGTTCTGCCACGGACTCTTAAAGTCTGCCATAGATCTTAAAGTCCTTGATCTCTCTGCCTGAAATCCCCACCTGTACAATTTTGGCTCCTTTCATAAGAGAATGCTAAATTCTTCAATGATATCCTGACAGGGCTCACTGGTGTGCCATTACTCTGGTTAGCTGCTGCCTCTTCTCTCAGGTCTGTGTTTTCCCTCTGCCACTCAGACCCCTCAAGTGTTCTGGCTGCTCAGAAGTCTGTTAAATCTGGTTCTGGCTGGAGCAGATCAGGAAGGATGTAATGACTAAACAGGATTTTGCTGCATGCTACAGGCAAATCCCTTTGTGGTTATCAGGAGCTGTGCTATGACCAGTACTGGAGAGTGAGACTGTTATTTTATAATTACAAAGTCTCCTGTGTGAATATTGATTTGCCTACAATTAAAAAACAAAAACATGTCTTTTACATTTTGAGAAAGAATCCTAAAGAGCCCCACCATGAATGTGGAAATGCATTTTGTAAGCATGAGTGTGTTCTGCAGCACATTCCAGCCCAAAGGAGAGGCATGCCAGGTTGTTCTGCATGCCTGTCAGTTACTGGAATGGAACAGATGTGAAACTCGAAGGCAAACTGCTGTCCTGAGCAGTGCTCTGTGTTGGTTAATGTATCCCATGTCTCCCACAGGTGTGTGCAAATGAGTACATCACCAGCAGCACTTGGAAATAGCCAGAAATAGCAGTGCTGTGTGTTCCAGATGTTGGACATATTTGATTCCTGATTCAGCCCCTGTAGTTTGAATTGATATAAATGGTATTTTCAGGTATAATTTTTTTTTACTTTTAACAGAACCTACTTACAAAATTCTGCTCCAATGTCTCTTCCCTCAATCAAACCCTGTGTGTATGAGTCAATTGTATATCCATGAAACAGCACTCCTCTCCTAGTTAAAATGGCTTCCAAACAGCCTGTGTGAGAGAGAACAGAATTATGGATTTGAATATTTATATATATTGAGTATCAAAGTTACTTGGCTTGATACTCTGTCTCACCTAATTCTGAAAGGTTTGTCCGAAGCTGTTGTCTGTTTTCT
Organism: Notiomystis cincta; assembly: GCA_013398075.1. Lineage (NCBI taxonomy): Eukaryota > Metazoa > Chordata > Aves > Passeriformes > Notiomystidae > Notiomystis > Notiomystis cincta. The sequence continues at coordinate 100,098 of VZRX01011096.1, forward strand.
TGTCTCTGTAACTCAGGGCAGGCAGAACCCAGCTTGTGGAGTAAACAGAGCCTTGAACAGGTGAGAGATGGAGAACTTGAGAAGTTCAGTTTTGTCATGCCAAGTGCAGGAGGTGTGCTGGGGTTGAGATCCATCCTTCCCCCACTCAGTGGTGATGAGACAGCTCTCCTGTGGGCAGCACAGGCGTGGATGTTCAGGAAGGTGAGCTGCCAGCAGACCATCATGTCAGAGTCCAGAGCTTTTCCCTGTGTGCCTCTGGCTTAGCTGCACGCTCCTGAGGCGTGCAAACCAGTGCAAGCTGAGGGCATCATGGGGGTTTTCTGTTCTTCAGGCTTTGTTAATCAGTCAGGAGCTTAAAACACCCTGTGGTTTAAGGTGAATGGCCAGCTATTGTAGAATTTTATAGCAGCTTTAACTAAAAACTTTGTAAAGTTGTATTTCATACCCCTTCATTTCAGCCAACAGAGTCATTGCTGACATCTCTTGGGGCAGCAGAATGTGTTTTTTCTTTTCCCCAGTGAGTTTGGGAGGGTTCACTTCCTCACCATCCGAGGTGTGCCAGCACAAACCCAAACTCCTCCCCAGCACTTGTCTCCTTGGGAAACTTCCCCTCCACAGTGGGCATCGTTTGTCTCTGTCCTAATTCCCCTCTGCCTGTAAATGCAACAGGAACATTTGCACAGAATAAATCTTGTCAGTGTATTGACAAAGCTGCTTCTGTAATTGTGTTAGCTGGAGCAGCCGATGAGCTGAAATCCTTTTTGAATTAGGGTTTATGTAACTGTAACCCAATTCCTGGCTGAGCCTCACAGCTCGATCCACACCAGTGAGCACTGACAGCTCCTGAGCTTGGCTGCAGTGTGTGCCTCACATCACACACTGGGGCTGGAGTGGTTCAGTCTGCTCCTTCAGCTCGGGCTTGCCCTGCTTTGCAGGCTCTGCCCTGGGGCAGGGTCACCTGGGGGAGAGGAGCCAATGCTCCCTTGCAGCCAGCAGTGTTGTCCTTTCCAAGTGGAACAGGCTGGGGTGCAGCCAGGACACTAGACGTGGATGTGGATGGAGCCAAGCTGGCCTGGAACAGCACAGCCCACTCCAGATGCTTTCATCTGAAGGCATCTGGGAACACAGGGCTGCTGCAAGAAAGGATGGACAGGTCTCACCCATCACGGGGTCTCTGCACACCTGGGAGTGAGGAAGGAATCATCCTTTGTTCCTCTGGCTCCCCACTGCTGCATTCTTTCAGCATTGTGTCCTTTGGAAAATGCTGAAAAGTAATAGAGCAGTGGCTCAGGTAAAGAGCTGGAAATGCTGTGTGTTCTTCTATACCTTTATTTAAGGTGTATTAGGGAGTGGAGGCACAACCGGGTTCATCTGAAGCCATAATTACATCGTGTTTCAAACCAAAACTTTGACCAAAAAAGTCCTCCCAGACCTGCATCCTGACTTTGCCATAGTTCTGGTGTTGGGTTGGTTTGTTTGTTTTGTTCAGGTTTGCCTGTACTTCCAAAATACCATTTTCCCAGTGTGTTTCCTGGTGACACAGAATTACCAAAAGTCCCTTGCACAGCAATGGAAATACCTGACAGTGGCTGTTAGAAAAGAGGAATTGGTTTGAGGACACCAAAATCTCAGTGGGAATGAAAACCAGTAGCATGTGTTACACAAATTATTTGAGTTTTGTGCTAGATAAGATATTTAATAAGAGGCAAAAAGAAAAGAAAACAGTTTTACAAAGACAATCCTGATGGTCCATGCTCTTTTCCATTTTATAGACTTTGGTGTGTAATTTTTTAAAAAAGAAAAGATTTTTAAATGATCAGGCTATTTTTTAGTTTTCAACAGCTGTAAAGGAGTAGTAATTAGGATGTTGCATTCTTCTTACTGCAATTATTTGGAAATATTACATGGTGGAATATGAAGGTAGAGCAAAAAAGGAACTTTGTGCAGAACGGGTGATGTTTTTCTTGTCAGGCATTACTATATAACTTTTTCCAGTTCCTGAACATGAAAACTTCATACAAAGTAAAAAAGAAAAGTAATTGGCCTATTCAGCTTCTATAAAAATTTTAGTCCACATCCAGTGGCATTAAGTTTTGGACAAAATTTCTGGTAAGTAATTAGTAAGACGAAAATCAGCTTAATTTTTCACTCAAATAATATTTGACTCTGAACTAAAGATTAGAGAGCTCCCAAAAGCTTCCACAGCCTGCATTTGGAGCCTAGTAATAAACTCCCCATTGGATTATGACTGGTGGGTTTTCAGCTTCTGAGGAAAGAGAGGATTAATTGAAAATGTCAGGTTGGGTTTGCTGGATTTCTGAGAGGGCAGTGGGAAGGGTGACAGGGTCTTTTTTGCCTTGCACAGTTTCAGAGACAAGAGTCTTCCCAGATAGGATGAGTGTAAATTCGGAGCTGTGTTCAAACTGATCCTTAAGATTTACATGCATAAAAGATTTTCTCAGAAGTCATTAAGAAGCCTTTGGAGTTGGATGAGATTGTCAGGAGAATTTAACTGTCCATGCTAGGCAGCACCCACTGTCAGGATACTGCTCAGGGAGAAAGGGGAGCAGAAAACTCCATCTGGACTCCTGAACAGGTTTATCATGTGGTGGCTGAATCTCTGCTTTGAGCTTGAAGCTGATGATGTTTTGTGAGAAATATTAGGAAAAGTATTTATAAATTCACATTGGAGGCTTACACAAGGGAGTGTGGTTTGCTTTTTTCATCTTTTTTATTTATTAGATGTTCTGATGAATTATTCTGTAATCCTTTTGACTTGCTGGAAAGCTGAGTGTCTCAGACTTTGAGTGACTAAAAGAGGTGCTGTAAGCACATTTCCCAAAGGTTTTCAGCAGGGTTAGGTGAAATACAGCCAGTCTGGGATAGTGCTGAGGAAAACAAGTCAATCCTTGTTTGCAGGGTCGCTGGACACTGACAGCAGAATATCTGAGTTAATACATGGGGCTGCAGCTCTATTCCATAAGCCTGACAGTTTCTCCTTATTGTTTTGACAAAGATTATTGATTTCCATATTCAACCTTTTCTCTGTTTGCAGTTGTGCACATTGTTAATCTAATGGGATGGTGTGAAAAAATGTACTGCTTCTTTTTTTAAGACTTCTTGGGGCTTGATGTCTTTTACCTGCTGGGCTTTTGCCTAGAAAACAACTGTGTTGCACTTTCACATCAATTTTTGTCACGTTACACACACATTTTATTTCTATTTAATATATAATATACCTATACATTGTGTGTCTGTAAATATTTACATATAATCTTAATACATGTATTGCATAATTGTTGTGATATACAGAGATTAGATTATATTCATATAAACATATAATTTTTTTCAATAATATGCACTTTTTCATGTATTTCCTTGTGTTTCTTTTCATCTGTGGAGATGTATACATAATTTCTATGAATAATGACAACTTTCATGCCTGTCTACTCCTGAGTTGTTCTGTAGAGATATCCAGCAAAATTATCATCTATATGGAGAATTTCCCAATAGTAATTTACTTTGTAGTGTGTAGCCTGCTGGGACTTATTATGCAAATGCTATATTTGCTGGCTCAACCCCATATTTTTCTGAAATAATGTTTGTTTCATTATGTTTTTTGGGGAAAAAAAGTTTTGACAAGGTCAATATTCACTTCTTTTCTCACCTGTTATCTTTGTCCTTCCACTACAAAAAATTAAAGCAGGTTACCTCCCATTGGCTGGATAAATACATCCTAATTGCTTCATCTCAGTAAAGGCACTGAATACCCACATGCAGAGAGAATAAAACACGTGCTGTGGGGATGAAAAAAGCCCTGCAGAGGTAGCCCTGAGTCTGAAAACAACTTTGGAGCTTTCATGGTAAGGTCTGATGTTCCATGCCTTAGCAGCAGTCAGCTGAGGCCCAGCTGGAGCCCTGTCCTTGGCTCATGTGCTGTGCTGTGCTCTGGAGGAGCTGCAACACAAACAGCTGAGCTGCTGAGGAAAAGGGAGGCTCAGGAAAGTTGCCATCTTCCAGTATTTTCAAATTACAAAGTACGTTGAATAACACTGCTCAAGAATATGTTGTAGGCAACAAATGAGTCTTAAAATTGCCCTAAATCATGAGAATTTTCCTTTCTGAGTTTCATAATTTCTTACTATCAGTTTTTAATTTCAAGCTGAGGAACTCGACAGCAGCTGTTTCAGGTAAATGCAGTTACTGTGGTCTTGGAATTTTTTGTGGCCTCATTATGCTCTGTATTCATTCTTGACTTCTGTATTGCCACAAGGACTTTGCCACTGGGGTCTGCCAGGCTGAGATTGGTCCCTGTGCCTCCAAAGCCCCTGCCAGCTCACACAGCCTCTTGCTGTCCTTTTCCCTCTGACTGTAGGAGGCCTTCTGGGCCTTTAATGAGGCTGCTTTGAAAGCTTCCTGTCATTTTCTTCATGTGCCAAACAAGCCTTGTTGTTTATAGGCCAGCTCTTCATAAACTGATATTGCTTGGTTTGGCCACGTGGGTGCTTCTTGATTTCCAAAGGCAGACAACATCTGTTTCTGTTCTAAAAATAAAACTGGTTTGTTTGTTTGTTTGTTTTTCTTTAAAATGTTACAGAACAACTGTATAGCAGAGGGTAGGCTTGAGATCTGAAGAGGAACCAGTTTTTTCCTTCTGTGGTTGCTTGCACTTCTTTCAGACAGGTGTATGGATGATACTCAGAACAGGAGGAGCAAGTTAAAAATGGGCAATCATGAACAGGCCATGTAATACTCCCCTTTCTGCTCACTTAATTATTTAAAAGTATGCTAAAAATCTCGTGTATGACAGAAAAATATGTACTCACTTTTATGCTGCTGGAAAGAAAAGGGTTTGTGTGGAGCTGGAGTGGGAGTGAAGAAAAACAAGAAGTTTTTTGTGTTTGGGAGGCAAATCAGAGAAGTTCTCTTTAGCCACGTTATTTCAGACCTCGTGTGCTGGAGGATTGGAGAGTGGTTTTCTGAGGGATCTGCTCCACAAGATGACTTGTACACACATCTCAGGGTTTAGAAAGACCAAGGGAACATGACTTACTTTACAGTTGCACTGAGATTGAGAGTGAAATTCCCTCTGCTATGCAGCTCTCATTTGACTTTACTTGGAATAGGGTTAGTGACACCAATCCCAGGAATGTTTTGTGTTGTTACTTTAATGTAAAGCTGTTGGAATCTAATTCTGCTCGATAATATCCAAGACACAGCACAGATGAGATTTGAAGATAATAAGGCCCAGAACCTTCATGAAATTTTGAAAATATTCATAAGAAAATCTGTTCAGAAATGTGAGTGATACATGAGAGAGCAGTACTGAGTTATAACTCAAATTTAGTCAGTGTGAATTGATGTAGCTTCACAAAGATGAAGTTGAAGGAGTCCCTAATTTTTGCCCTGGTATATAAGAAATTAGGCAAATTGGAAGCATCTCTAACTTTCTAAGAAAAGCAGAGATGTTGCATCAACAGTGTTGTCAAAGTAGCTTAAATTTGAACTGTGCTATTTTGAATTTTTAGTGTATTATGCTGGAAACCAAGACATGCAACAAGACTCTTTCTTTATCCTTAGTCCCTGAAGATACAGTTTTTCTGTGGTGTGCTTTAAGAGAGACCACCCCAGTGTAAATTGTCCTTTAATGTTCCCATCAGAGACAAAACAATATTGTTCCCTAGCTAATATTTGTACCTAGTTCTTGGGATATAAAAATGAGGGAACCCTAAACCTGGACTTTCTGTGAGCAGTAAAGCAAACAGTAGAATACTGAAGGTGGGAGTGCTGGAACACAAGGTTTACCAGCAGGAAGGAATCCTCATGGGAAGGCAGTGGCAGCAGAGCTCCCTGTGAGTTACAGGGGTGCCCTGTTGCTGTGCCACTGTCACTGCCTGCTGTGCACTAACAGGAATTAAAAGGAATTAACAGTGGCTCAGGTCTTCAGCTGCCTTTAGAGACACAAAGAGGAGAGCCCTTTGAGGGATCTGCTGTGTTCAGGCTGAAGCAGAGTGGATCAGCAAGAGACACAGAGAGAGAAGCAGACTGGAACAAAATGGGGGTGATGAGCATCTGCTTAAGAGTAAAAGCGAAACGTGGCCTTTAACACACAGCTGATATTTTTTAATATAGAGCAAGGGGAGCTGTGCAGCATGACCAAGCTGCCTTGTAGCTGTGTGTACAGGTAAAATGCCTGCTGCACTGCCAGTCCTTCTGCTGCTCACTTGAGGAGCAGTGCTGCTCTCAGAGAATCAGGATTCCTGATGTGCCATTGCCCTCAGCTGCTCTCCTGCCTTGCTGTCTGCCAGTGCTGCTTTGGTGGAGGCCTGAGGCTTGCAGGCATCAGTCAGACTTCTGTCCCAGACCATCTGTGCTGCAAGGAGCAGCCATGGTGTGCAAATGAAACAGGCAGCTGGAAGGGCAGGAGGGCACGAAGGAATGCAGGCAGAATTGGAGGCCACTTCATTATTGGCCTGGCTGTGCACAATTCCTTCCATCCATCACTTCAGCCCACAGAACTCTACCTTATCTGTGACTTCAGATGGTGGCAGACTGAGGCCACTTGAGATTTGCCACCAGGTTTCATTAGATGTGAAAGGGAATTTGAATCAGATGTTGTTCTCCACCTAGATTGTACCTTTGGTAGGCAGTGGTGCTCTTTGTAGCATCTCTCCAGTTATTTTCCTGCTGCAGCACTTTTTATTTCCTAATGGTACTGAACCAAATAAAAGAGGTCATGTCCATGCATGGTGATGCTTTCCACTCCCTTCTGAAACTTCAGCCCATGGATTTACTGAGATAGGTGTGGTTTCAGTGTTTACCTGTGGTTTTCCATGCCCATTCCCTGTGTTTCCCTTTCCCTCAGCCTGACCTGCTCCTTAGCACACTGGACAATCCCTTCCAAGGCTAAGCATTCCTTCTGCCAGGTCTTTTACTTGGAATCACTGATGTATCACACAAATTGGATGGCCTGGCTAACAAAAAATAAAAATGCACATCACTGATCTAGTTCACCTTAACCTGTGAAAATATCTAAGGTAGAAACAATTTTATCTGAGCTTCTCTGGTCACTGTTCCATCCCTGTGTCTTGTGCATCTGACCTGTTGCTCAGAGACACTAATTTAAACATGGTGTCTTTATTTATATTCCCACTGGTAGCACTGATAGCTAAGGATGGCATGCAAAAGAGGGTGACTCACTCTTCAGTGTGACTTTTTTGATGATGCTTTATTTTACATAAAAATGATATTCTTGTTCCAGTGACTCTTGAATACACACTAGGTACTCTGAATTTCTCTGTCAGAACTGTGTGTCTCAAATGTCTTTAAGGCTTAGGAGTGAAGAGCAAATGAAGTTAAGATGCAGTCTCTCCCAGGTGTTGTTAGACTGTTATTTAAAATCACTTTTTTATGGCTTTTGGTTTTTAGTATTCTTTGTTTCTCAAAAATCGCATTTCTTCACATACTGCTCTCCTATAACCTGCAATCTGACACAAAGGTTGAAAATATATTTGCTAAAAAGATCAGCCAGAAAACTAATAAAACTGTTTGGGTTTTTGGGGGGGGAGGGGGTGGTTTGGTGAGATTTCCCTACAGAGGAGAAGATAAAGCTCCATGCACCTAAGAGGTTGCCTGTAGGGAAGATGAATGGCTGTGCAGGAGGCACAGCCTGCTTGAGATTTTGCTGTGTGATGCCCTCATACATATTTCATCTAAATGTACATTAAATTTTACAAATAACAGCAAAAGTAAGTAACAGGTGATGTGATGGAGAGGTGGGGGATGTCTGCAGGAGAGTGAGTGCTGGTGATGGCATTCCATTGCCTGAGGCTGGTGTTAGCAATGTGCTGCCCTTTGTTCCTGGGAAAGGTGGCAGCCTGGAAGCATTGGGATTGTGAGGGTCACAGGGGCAGTGCAGGGCTGCACTCAGGGGGTGTCTCAGTGCTCCTGCTGCAGTGCCAGCCTTGCTCTCCTCCTGCACGCTGGGGACTCTGCAGCAGTGCAGGGGCTGGCTCTTGGTCTCTAGGTTTGGTAGCCTGAGAGGAAAGGAGGTCACAGCCTGCTGAAAAACCCAAACATTGTTGTGGCACTGCAGTGGCTGTCATCTGATATCCCAGGTGAGATGAGAGAGATGTTGGAAAATGTTAGAAAACCTTCAAGCCCATATATTGGAACACCTTCAAACAAACCTCTCAACAAAACCTGTGGCTCCTCTCCCAGGGTGCTCTGGGTAACCTCTGGCAGCAACACTGCACAGTAACTTGTTATAGATGATTGAAATAAAGGCATTGAAATAATTAGCTTAGATCTAGGTCTGCCTTGATGTAGTAAAATGTTTAATGATTTTCATTTTGAGATGGAGCTGTGCTTTTGCTGACTTCAAGTCTGTGAGCAGCTATGAAGTGAGGCTGCTGCTACTGAAGAACTTTTGGGGCTGGCCTGGAAGACAATGAATAAACAGCGTTTAGCTGGGCAACTGCTACTGTTTGGTCTTGCTAATTACCCTTATACCATATGTGGTTTGCTCTGTGGATTTCCCCCCATTCTGAAGAGGTTAAGAACCAATTTCCTGGGCAATGCTAATTGCATCAGTGTGCACAGTACTCACCCACGTGTGTCAGTGTGTGCAGGAGGGGTCAGAGCGTGGATCCAGGCTCTCTTTGGGGGTGCTGAGCAGCAGGGCAGGAGGTGAGGGCAGGAACTGATGCCCAGGAAGTTCCACCTGAACATGAGGGAAAAAGGTCTTCCCTGAGCAGTGATCACACACTGGGACAGGCTGCCCAGAGAGGCTGTGCATTCCCTCACTGGAGATATTCCAGAGCCTGCTGGATGCAGTCCTGTGCCTTGTGCTCTGGGGATGGCTCTGCTTGAGCAGCGAGGCTGGGCTGGATGATCCACCCTGGGCCCTTCCAGCCTGACCAGGTCTGTGATTCTGTGTATCCACGTGTTAACCTAAAACTGGCTTCTTTCCATAATGCAGAACAATTATTAGAGCAATTATGTGTTACTGAGATCTCTCCTGAGTCGGGGAAGTCAAAAGAAATAACAAAAGATCTGGTATGATTTCAGCATATGCTGTGCTTTTCCCCTCTCTCTTTAGTTATCCTCTCCTGCAATTCCTTGTCAGTGATTTGGCAGCAGTGTTAGAAGTGGAAAATCAGCTAAGAGTAACTGGCACTAAGAAAAAACAGCTTGTAACATGGAGTGCCTACTCAAAATAAATTTTTTTTTTTAATGTATTCCACATTATTGTTGCTTTTCTGGATGAATGCATTCCATGGAGTGCAAACAGGACCAGAGTGGGCAGGTCACTAGTGAGTGAGGTGAGCTGTGTGAGGAGGACACCCGGGGATGGTGACCTCTGGAGTGCTCAAGGGCTGCAGAAGATGAAGCACTGAGGGTTGTTACTCACAGCAGAGGCTGACAGACAGGACTGTTTCTGCACCATGCTCTTGCTCAGGTCCCACAGACTGTACTTGAGTGGGGACTTCAGAGGGCCTTCAGGATTTCTCTATGGAGCCTCTCATGGAATAATTTATTTTTAGCTTATAAAAGAGCAGAGCACATTATTCAACAACATCATGTCTCTGTTGTTAACTGTTTCTAACCAGGATCTAGGTTAAAACAAGGATTACACTAATCTCAAGGACCACGAAAAATTTAGCTGAAGTGTTGTGAGGAAGAGTGAACTTTTTGTTCTATTTGTTCTGAAATTACTGCCCTTTCAGCATCTCCCACTGTTGCTGAGGGTGGAACTAAGGAAGCTCAGGTGGGCAATGAGTGGTGATTTGCAGGCTGGGGAGCAGATTGCAGCCACCTGTATCCAATTCAGCATCACTGACTGCAGGGAGGGCACTGCAGTAACCGAGGGGAAGGGGAGCAGTGCAGAGCCTGCTCTTCCCCTGGCAGCACCACCTTCAAGGGTGAGTCCCCAGTGATCTTCCTGGCAGGAATTCCGTTGCACTTCCCAGGGTGGTGCAGGCTGGGGGGTGCTTTGCTGTGATTAGCAGGATGGACCCCTGCATGGAGATACCTGTCACACCAAAACTGCTTAGAGCTGTACCATGGGTTGGTATTTCATGGTGGTTTGTGGTACATGGTTGCAATTCGGAGTCAAATGGTGGTCTAGCAGTGGCATGGCAAGTTGGACTTTCAGTTTAGTCTCTTTTCTAATAAATTATAAACAGTCCTGGATGTAGGTTGGCCTGAGAAGATGCAGGAGTTATACTCTACAAGCAGGACTGTCAAATTTAATGTGCATATCTAGACTTATTTAATATTGAATCCTCAATTGCCCTTCTGTAAATCCTCTTAAAAATAGGCAGTGGTCACAGGTCAAGCCTTCTGCATTTATTCCCCCTATTTCCCACAGTCTCACATAAAGGCACACCCACTCTTTTATTTTCTGTGTATTACAGAATTAATTCAAATAGGGGCTGCAGTGGAAGCTTTGGATTGAAGATATCATTAGATGGTCTTTTTAAAGTTGATAGAGATTCCTGTCACTGGTGGGGATGCAACTCTTCCCTTGCCCTGGTCTAGTTGCACTTTAGCAAATCTTGGTTTCCTGTTATACTCTGTAGAGGGAAGAAGGTGACTTTGTGAGTGGATTATTGTGTTCAGTGTTCTCAGCAGGCTGTTGCCAGCTCAATGGCTGAGCTGTGCAGGGTGGCAGTGGGGTTACAGCTGTGGAAGCCCCACAGAAACCCCTTTTTGTTAACACAGCTGGTGCATGTGCAGTGGAATAATTGTTCTGGTGCTGTGTAGCCTAGCAGGTGTAGTGACCCTTGAAGTTATGCTCATATTTATTTCCAAAGTTATATAAAAATGTCTGAGCTTTTCCTCAACTTCCATCCCTCTTTTTCTCTTGCCTTCCAGAAGGACTGTTGCTAATGAGTGCTCCTTTCAGCAGCTTAGTCCTGTGCTTGTCTTGGAGGTTTCTGATGCCAGGGTGTTGCTCACATGATGAGCATTATGTCCAGATTCTCAAGCAGCCCACAGGAAAGATGTCTGAAAAAGCTGAAAAAAAAAAAA